>JALLBA010000018.1:0-42677 GCA_036939675.1 Cyclostephanos invisitatus | reverse complement strand
TTCAGATAAGTACTGTACACACCTAATGTCTGGCCTTGGGTCAGGCATGCCTAAAATGTAACAATGGTTTTACAAGTTACAGTGAACTTCTGGGCTCATGTCAGTCCCAGACCCAAATTCGATGTCCGTCCCCAGAGGATACAAATGACTTTCCACTAGTATATTAGGAGGGGATGGAGAAAGTAATAAAAACGTTCCCTGAAATGAAATGTTCTGCATCTGGATCACAAAGCAGGTGTCACATTTCAATGGGACACACATAATGCTCTCCCAATATGCGGCAACAGAAACGTGACCTAAAGTTCAAAATAAATGCCTAAACTGGGGATGCTTTGACGAATCACTCGATGCAGGGACACAGGAAGATCAGAAATACTCAAAAGGTCAGTGGCAATCCTCAAGCAGTGATTAGAAGAACAACAAACTGACCCAGAGGTTACACGTCTCCTCACTTCCTACCTTTCAGCCTGGGGAACGAGAACAATGAAGTCATTCGTACAATCAGACTCAGCATTCTTGCTCATCTCGGAATACCATGATCGACTGGGATGGGACAATTTTGTGGAAGGCAGTGCTCGGGACCTGACACACCATTGGCTGAAGAGGAGAGCTGAAAACTGTTTGGATAGAACAAATAAAATATACTACAGTGTCAATAAACATTGAATAACTGGGACTATTTGTTACAATTTAATTTTGTAGATCCAATTTTGCCTGTTGTGAGGCATGCAGCTAAGAGTGCACTCGGTGCCGAGGTCACTCTATTTTGAGAACAGCACTCACACCTCATATTATCCTCTCAATTATCAATAGAATAGTGCCAAAAAAATGCAAGGGATACCCCCCTCCCCAAGAAAAGCTGAATAAATTTGAGAGGATTGGCAAGACGCACAACAAAAAAGACATCACCATGAAGTTACTTGACGGCTCAAATGGGGGGGCAACTTTGGATAATGTGAATGGTTGTATCACATGGCCAATATAGAGACCGCCGAACAAGCAAAATAGCTCAGCTCATCCTCTTCTCCCCCTTTTCAGGAGGAGGGCTAGGAGGCGCATGAGCGCATGATGATCCTCTCCTCTCCCTTTTCAGGACGAGGGCACCGCACAATGATTGCCTCCCCCTTTTCTGGAGGAGGGCTTGACATGATGATCCTCTCCTCCCTCTTTTCAGAAAAGGAGGGCGCCACGCAGTGATCCTCTCGTTCCCCTTTTTAGGAGGAGGGTGCCACACATTGATCCCTTGTAAGTCGAAGTGTCATTTTGACAACAATGAAATGAGGGCGGCCTCAACACACTGTGAGTACGCACACACCCCCACTCTAGAGAGGGGGCACACTAGCCTGCATGTTTGCATCATTCTGGGAACAAAAGAAGAAGCCGTTGAGGGCATCTTTCCGGTCCAGGTCAACAAGACCCATTGATCATGACAACATCATGAAGGAGCGTAAGGGGAATTCAGCAGCTCCCAAGCAACCCTCCAGACTGTCCGCGGACAGTAGCCTGAAGTTTTTCCCGCCATTTTTGGACATCATAGAAGCATGGTACAACCTACATGCATACATACATATTGAACTAGTAATCTTTTACTGACAAAATAGTCAGGTTCTGCCGGGCAGCTCTTGAGAATCAGGATTTTTTGAAAAGTTACAAAATGCAAATAGTGTGTCAAAAATTATTTTCAGACGACATTTGAAAGTGCAGACCTATTCAAACAACCAAGGGGAATCCAAAAATGCAATAAAATGGGTGGTAATTCTGATTCCTCTAAAACTTATAGTTTTTTCAAAAAAGCTCTGATGAACCGGTCGGGTGTTTTCTATGTAATATTATGCATCTGCCCCTTTTTCCTAAAAATAGAGCGCCCAACAAAACCCAAAACTATTTTATTTAAATGAGCATTTTCATGTATCCGTACAAAAAAATACTCCTATTTACTATTTTGACACCAGCAAAACACATCTACAGAGGAATGCAAATCGATGATTCTTTTAGTATAAATTTTTACTGTGAGCCCAAGCTACTGGTCACAAAAACTGCTTCTCTATATAGGAATCTAGGTTGTGCATTCCTGCAGGAATTCCTGGAGCTCCTTCAGGATTGCCATTCCTGAAAATATTTTGCAGGAATTACGTTCCTGCAAAACACAGGAACGACAGGAACGACAGGAACGTTCTGTCCTTGCACTTAGCTTTCTATAGGAGAAGTAAAAAAAGCATGAGCAGACCGCAAGAAATTCCTTAAAATTCCATTGGGGGTTCCATTTTGCAGGAAGGAAAAGGAATTCCTGGCAGGATTCCTGAGATTTGGGGGGGACTAGAAAAAAGGAATGGACAAGGAATGCACAACCTAGGTAGGAATCAATACCTCTGGAGTCGAGATGCAAAACAAACACCCCAACCATGGTGGCCCCTGTCGCCGTGCGGCTGCAATGTTGCCTCCACCTATGAAACAACTTGCCAACATGCTATGCAACAAGGCTTGATAGTTAAAACTAGATACATTTTGCATTTAATAATACATCTCGGCCTATTTTCTGTGACGTCAGCATTTGCATTTGCGTATGCATCCACGTATAACAGCAGCAAAACACTAACAAAGTCAGTGCCAGATGACACTTTTCAACCATGGTGGTCGCTGTGGTCCCACAACCACCTTGGGGCCCCACACCCATTGCCAAGGCATGCAACAATCAGCCAAACCATATGCTGTAATTCTAATTTCTGCCAGGGGGGGCATGGGGCATGGTAGGCAGGGCTTCGGAAAGCCGCTACAAATCTTCCGCTTATGATCAAACAACTACAAATACACAAAATTATGCAATATTCTATTGGTACCTATGCGGAAATTAGTACAGAGGAAATTGTTGGTAGGCAAAGCTAGTGGATAATGGTTTGTTCTACCCCCATTACATCCGCAGCCACCAAGACTGGAGGTCCGCACAATCGCCCCCAAACAAGGACAGGGAATTTTCCTGCTATTTTTTGGATGATTGCATTGTCCTAGAGTGCCGTGCTGAGCAACTGTGGTCACTTTTTGTGGTTGCATTCAGCTCCTCTACCCTCTACCATGTAGGTCTGGGTTCTGGGTAGGGACTGGTACTTTTTGCTCCAACCACACAAAAATCCTCAGCCAACAAACTGCGATGGAGTGAAATTCTGTCATCAACAACTTTACACTCCCCATCAATGCTCACTGCTCTATATCAATCATATGTATGTTGATATACTATATCCTTCCCCCACGCAAAAGCAAATGGTGCAGGTGGGCTCTTTTGCCAGCTCAATTGTGGTGTCAATATCAATACCAATCAACACTGCAAGACTCAAAAAATAAGACACCCAGCTCATAATTCAGTGAAAACCAGTGGCGAAAGAACAAATCTCGGGGCATATTTTTACTACCATACTAAATCTGTTGTTTTGATTTGCCAGTTGCAGGCCCAGAGACCAACGGCCTAATACCTCTCGTCTCTCAGAGACTCATGCACGACGTGGTGCAACACACCACACACAATGTCAACCCCACAAGCCAAAAAAAAACATCGTCACCATGGTCCCCCCAATCTGCTGGCTCCTGGTGGCTCCAAATTTACAGGTGAGTGCGATCGCCATACGTCGCGTGATCAATCACGATCATTGCGATCCTGCGATGTGTTTTTTTATCGATGAAACCAACAGATTCTTTATTTTATTGACTACTATTACATGTGCAGAGGCTGAGCGCGAATGCTGACTAAAGGTGAGTTTGTGGAGTTATTACTCATGCTTTATTTGTGGCTGTTTCATCAAAATGACATGCACTGACCCAGCTACTTGCCGATATCCTTTTTGCCGTGGCCCCCTGAGTTCTCGTCATGTTGTGGTATGATTTCGGATTAGGGTGGCACGGTTCCATCATCGCCGATATTGCACAATAGAGGTAGGTTGTGCTTATTTTATGTGTAGCGTGTATTAATAATAGTAAATATTTGGAACAAAAAACACTTCAGAAAATATTATAATATCTTGTAGTCACACCATCTGAGAAGCTTGGGACGGCTTCGGATGGTGCGACTCCTTTTAGGTTCTCACATGAAAATTGTGAGAAACTAAAAAGAGAGCACCATCCAAATCTTTGGATCCTCTACATATACAGGAATTAGTATCAAAATAAGACAAACAATGACACAACAGGTGTTTCCAATTGTTTACCACGTAAACTTGTACGAGTTTGGGTGTAGAAGTCAAGTTTGTGCTACAGTCTTTTGCTTTCAAAACTTCAAGTTTACACTTTTCAGTTTAACCCCATCCATAATTGCATCTCTGATGTACAGTAGATAGTGTACACCATGGTGAGATGATTTAGCTTCCTAGTTCTTGCATATCCCAGTTTTTGTGGCCGGTACAAGGCCCATATCGTACTCTGAACAACTTTTATTGAGGTAGGATCGGGGGTAGGATTGCCCAGGTAGGATTCCTGTCCATCATCAGAATCTACTAAACCCAATCCTTCCAAACTCCACTGTTGTTGGTACGATGTGTCAAAAACAACAACCTGGTTATAATATCCACCATAGTTATAATATCCCTCACACAGCCGCACATTTTTGCAACCCCCCCCCCCATCCACACCATCTGCAAGTGACGATGGGACAGACAGAAACTGCGGCAACAGCGACAACGGCGGGGACACACAAAAATGAAAGGAAAGAAATAGCAAGAGCAGTGGCAGCACCGGAAGAAGCGGCATCAACTGCAGTGGTGGGGGGTCAGTGGGCAGTGGCAGCAGCAGAGCAACAGCATTGACAGCAACGGCGGTGCGCACAGCGCGATGACACTGGCAGACCACCATTCTTCCCACTTCCCACTGGGGGGCAATATTGATCAAACAGGTCATTCATGTCCCTACGGGACACAACCAGGTCTGGCCGGACCCAGGTAAAGATGACGGTAGTGTAGTGCCGTGAGCCTTAGAGGTCAGTTGGGCGAGTGAGTGTCTGAACAAGGCCGGAGGGGACTGAGACGGAGAGCGTAGGGGGTAGTAGTTTTCTAGAGGGGGTGGGTTTGAGATTCGTCCCCCCACCTGGAATTATCGATTTGTTTGTCCGGCAGGTGAATGGAACAAAACCTCCGAAGGTATCAGTGAAAAAGTGTCAAAGGGAGGGGACAGGGCGAGGCAGGGTTCGTCGATGCCTCAACCAGAACCTCACGTAGAATCTTGTACGGTCGCCACGTGGGGCTCTCGGAGGAGACCAACCGTCTCGAAAAAGGGACGGTTTCTGGAACAGACGGCGCTCTCATTCGACGAATTTGAATTGAATTCGTGTTCTCGTTTCATTATATTGATTCCTAGCTTGGCTCTTATTTGAATGCATATGTTTGAATTCAATCATCGGATGGCACACCATGTCGTGTAGCCAATGATCACAAATCACAAACAAAAGAAATGGGCGCGTGAGGCGCCATAATTACATAGCATCATGTGTCGCTCATCTCCTCCCCTCTCCTCCCCTCCTATTACCTCTACTATTCTCTTGGGTTCAAAAATTGCGAACATGAAAAACTGAAGGAATCAGGGATCATAACTTGCCTACTACCTAGTCGCTTGAATAATACACCTCCCCCAAGAACCATGCCGTCGCGGAATGTCGTCACGATCAATGATCTCGCTTACATGGGCAATGGCAACGGCAACGAGCGAGAACGACATCATCATCATCGACCGGGTGAGGACGCGACATCGTCATCCCGTCCATCATCGCAGCATCAGCATCCGATGATCCCAGCGCCCACGATGATGATGCACCGCCCGCCACTGCTCGATCGTCCCATGAAGAAGGTCAAGGGTGATCATAATCATCATCATCATCATCGTCGTCGTCGTCGTCATTGCGGTCCATCCTCCCCGAGTCGCTCGTTCCCATCCCCCCCGGAGGAAACCTCCTCGTCGTTCACTACCACGACGACGACGACCACCGCGCCATCGTCGCGCGCGCCTCCGGCGTCGCATACGAACGGGAGGGGCATCGGGGGGGTCGAGCGGCGTCATCGTCGAACGTCGACGACGTCCCGTCCTACCATTCCTCAACCCGCGACGTCGGAAAATCCGTATTCGACGAGCAGGGGACTGCGACACTTCTCGATGAAGGTATGCGAGAAGGTCGAGGAGAGGGGCACCACGACCTACAACGAGGTCGCCGACGAGGTGAGGGTGTTTGTGTGTGTTGTGCATCGCCATCATTTTCCTCGCGCGCATGCCTCCCCGTATTCATTCGCATCGTGCACGGTGTGTCCTGCCTCGATCCCCGGGGGCTTTTTATCTATACGCAATCTCGCGCATACTCCGATCCCACCCGTTCGTTGTTGTTGTATCCTTTTTTTTTGGGGGGGGGGGGGGGGGGGCGAACAGCTCGTCCGCGAGCTGATCCAGGCCGAGGAGGACATCCGAAGGAATGCCATATCCAACGGGGGAGTACCATCGCCCGCAGAGGAGGGATGCGACGCCACCGGCGGCGGCGACGGCAGTCGCAAGAACAAGAGGAAACACGACGACAAGAACATACGCCGTCGCGTGTACGACGCGCTCAACGTGCTAATGGCGATGGACATCATCACGAAGAATAAGAAGGAGATCACGTGGCGGGGCCTACCGGGCAGCGTCGTGCCGCCGGACCGTCCCGGGGATATGTCCGGCGATGCCGCCGGATGCGCCGACGGCGAAGATCGAGCGACGATGGACGGATTGAGCAGACGCCAGCGAGTGAATCAGCTGAGGGCGGAGGCGTGCAAGAGGCGGGAGGACGTGCGGAAGAAGACCGAGTGCCTGCGCGAGCTCGTGGTACAGAACGTTTGCTTCCAGAACCTCCTCGGGAGGAATTGCGCCAGGTCTCAAGGGGGGGACGACGGGTACCGACGCGAGGTCGTCGTCGGCGCCGCGAGCGAGCGTTGCGAATCGTCGTCCGACGGGGGGAACGAGAGGATACCGCTCCCCTTCATCGTCGTGAGCACCGATTCCAGTGCCGTCGTTCAATGCGAGATGCGCCCCGGACGCACCGACGTGAGCTTCGATTTCGACCTACCCTTCGAGATCAATGACGATAACGAGATTCTCAAGCAGCTCGGAATGTAAGTTCACCCGTTCGTCTTCTGTCGTGATCGTCGATTGATCGTCTCGTCTCGTCCTTATGCTAAACGGATCGTCGTTGTCATCGTCTCCCCACCCCCTCGCCAAAACTTCTGGACTATTCGAAACGCAGGAACCGCACCACCAAGGAGGCATTACAACGATCGTTGCCTCCTGAAATTTATCGATACTGTCACGCTAAGGGCCTTCTACAGGCTGTCGCTCAGTCGTGAAGGGCAGATTCCATGCCCACAGGAGTCGGATCTAACCTACAAGTGTCGAGGGAGGATATGGCAGCAATCTTTCACTGAGAGCCAAGAGAACACCTATGAAGGAAATAGAAGGGAGGCTACTCTGATGCTGATAACATGGGTCCATCTGCACCTCTCAGGTAGATTCCTTTGATGTAGATAAAGCAAGATATAAGCATCAATTGGCCATGCTACAGCTTCATACTTTTGTTACATTAGTGATAATGATACAGCTCTCACACGCATCGTCCCACTTCATTATTGTGATGAATCGAATCCTGAAATCCGAGGCAAACACAGGAGCCGCCCACCCCTCTCGAATCTATCCCGCAAGTACCTGCCCTCCCCTACGAGAATGGCGCCGAAGCTGAACTCAATCGGAGTAGGTGTGGCTTACTGCCTGAGACATCTTCCTCAAAAAAGCATTTGCCCAATCGGGATCGTACGAACCATGCCTCCCTGTCATTCGTTCGAATAGCGACAAATGTTTTGGATCATTAAGTTTTCCCTTGTATTCGCTCACATTGCCTTCAAGGAACAACTCAAGCTGGGCATCATGCTCTGCAAGAGATACTCCCGTGAGATCGACAGAAAAAAACAGCGAGAAGAGTGACCCGGTGAAAGACGTAGCCGCGCAGACGAAGAATATCTGGGGTGCAGTTAGGTATCTGAAACATATTGTAGCCAACAAAGCACCACACTTGCCCAGAAATGCAGATACTGCAGGAGAGACGAAGTTGCGCAGAGCTTCAAGGTCAGGTAGCGATGATGCGGCAAGAACTCGACAAGAAAGTTACTTACTCCCGTGAAGCGTCGCACGCAGCTCAGTCGGATATGTTTCTGCCGCCATAACGTATGTTGTAACATTGGGTCCAAAATTCACAGTAAAACTGCTCAAGAAGTAGAGGAACATGAGGACGGAAGGCCCCGCTGAATTGAATATCACTCCTGCAACTAGAAATATAATCATGCAAGCGAAGTTGGAATACATCTGAAGCTTTTTTCGACCGACTCTAGGCTTGTCTATTACGTACGCGGCACAGTAATACCCAGCCAATGCACACAGATTGTTTACCAACAAATAACCATTCTGCGTGATTAAATCACCGTCTGGATTAACTGCAAATATATGAGAGAAATTCATATTGCGGTCAGAGGCTTGAACGATGTCACGAGGATACAGTAAATAAAATAAAACGACTAGACTTGCTTTGCGCGAAGATGGGTCCGCTGAACAGCTTCAAGCCATAGAATGCTACGTTGACAAAGAACCAGCACCCACCCGTCCCAACGAGACGTGGTGCTAATTTAAACCACCAAAGCAATTGATAATCAAGTGTCAAGATCGGATCGGAATGTCAGGCCGGACTAAAATAAATCATGTATGTTTCTCACCATAGAACCACAGGACTTGGAATGTACTATTTTCCCGTCCAAGTTTTGCTCTGCGACGCTCTTTACGAGCCAGCAACTTCTTATGACCATCCCCCTCCTCGAGAACAAGACCACGGTATATTAATACCATGAGAACAAAGATCAGGCCTATGAGGAAAGATAGCGCATCAGAATACGAAAATCCCATGTGAGCAAGGTACATTAAAAACGCCGTAAAGAGATCCACAGGAATCCCCCCCCCCTTCAGAGATAATATACCTATAAAGTAGAACGTCCTCCAGATGGCGCTTAGTGCCTCGGTACTCTGGCCATGTGGATTATAGCCTTCGATATCGCAGTCGACCCTTCCTTGTTCACCGAAATAAATCAAGCAGACGAGGAAGATGGAGCCAACGACGGCGCCGACACCTTGCATCGCAAACACCATCGCGATCGTTTCTCCGCGCCTAGCAGTTCTTTCTCTTTCACGTAAAAACCGGACGTGATGCCTCTCTGCGTCATCCATACTGGCCTCTTCTAATGATTCGATGTGGTGAGTTGCCGCATTGCAGGCCGTCAGAGGATACTCGCCGCCAACGCCAAACCCAAAGACGAAGAAGAAAATGTCGAAGACTACGAACATCACATTTAGGTTTTCACTAGAGTAGAATGTCATAATCGCCACACCAATAACTTGGAATACAGCAGTAAGCATGCCGGCGGGATGTTTTCCCAGCAAATCAGCGACCTTGCCAAATGTTACCATTCCCTGGCAAAAAAAGAATAAGTGACAGTAAATGAGCGCGCATATATGAGTCATAATGAAAGGGTCCTCGAAGAAGGTTAAAGCTCACAAGCATGATCCCGGCGAATTCGGCGTATGATATGCCTCCAATCGTGGATTTATTACACATGAGGTTGTCGTTGTATGCTCCATCTGCATTGCAGTTTTGGTGCATCCCGTCGGTTGCGTAATCAGGATCGTTCAGACCGCAGGTATCAGGCGTGTTGGGGAAAGAACCACAGCAATAAATCAGGTTCGGGCATATCATTTCATGCGTAGGATAAAAACAAAGCGGATAGGCGGAGTGCCATACGGTTTTAATCTGTCCAGTGGTGATGATTATGTAAGCCTCAACGAACATGCCAATCCCCTCAAGACATATCGCACCGAACCAAGTTAATTTAGCCTTCGAACTTCCCGGCTCATATCGGGGAGGAAGTTCCTCCAATTCTTCTTCTTCCGTCGGCTGTTCCAGACCTTCGGCGAGGAGAACGGAGGCAATGCTTGGGCTTTTGCCATGATGTCGCCGGACCTCGTGGCCCGATGTACTTTTCTACAAACAAAGTGTGAGTCGAATATTGACGGCATTATTCACACAAGCATGTTAAAGGAGGCACGCACATTTGTCCTTTGTATGAGGGATCGAGAAGACGTTAAATGCTCAGGTAGTAGGTATCTTGCCGATCTCCCCATCAACTTTCCCCGACTATCATACAAATCGACACATCGGTCGAAGGCGTGGTTCGGTGGCTCCATGTTATCTGAAACAAGCGAGTGCCCCCGCGGCCGCGTGGGGGAGAACTGATGCGATGGAGATGGGGTTCGGGTTCGGACAGTCGCAATAGTCCCGAGTTGTTTAGTTGAGCATCAATTTCTTTTGAAATAGTATCGTAAGTGGTTTGATGGTGTCATTAATGGAGGGAGCGCCGTTCGGGTTTATGGGAAGTCTCACAGTTGAGATTTTTTGCTTGGAAGGAGATAGCGAACGAAGTTTCAGGGGGAAAGCTCTCTTCGTGTTCTTTTGGAATACCAATTCCTTTTATTTTTTGTTGATTCACCCCCCAGTCTTGAGACTTGAGACACACGAAGGTGCTCCATTCTATGACGATCTCGACGACGTGATACGAAGGCCGTCCCCCCCTCCCCGTGCTGCCCCCCGCCTCTCTCGCACGATGCGATCCCTGATGTACGCTCTGTTATCGAGAGTCGCAGTCGCGATGCTGCTGCCCCCCACCGCACGGCGGCGATTGTGCGGGCCACCGAGGGTCACGACGCGCATCGACGACGCCGTCGGCGCAGAAACTAGATTCGCCGTCCTCGCCGGTCGCGTGCTGACGCCAGGCTCGTCCGGCGACGGCTGGTGGGACGGACGGTGCGCCGCCATGCCGATAGTGCTACCGCCCCATCCCCCTACGAGGCCGAGGTGGCAATGCTTTTACTACGGTCGACCGGGCGATAGGTGGAACGCCGACCTGCCAGCATTCTTGCCGACTGGCGCATCGGGCCTCGCCGAGTCGGTTGATGGCCTCCATTGGTCGCGCGTCCGGGGCCCCTTGGAGGACGGCGCTGTGCTTCGGCCGTCGGATGACGCCGACGCCTTCGATCATGTGCACGTGGGCATCACCGACGTATATCCGCTAGACGACGGCTCGCTCGCCGCGCTATATCTGGGGGGGAGCGCCGAGGAGGTGGATCTAGGGATCGGGCCGGGCGGACCGTTGGGGGGTTTCAGGATGCTCCCCGGCGCCGCGTCCTCCCGCGACGGTCGCGTCTGGGAGCGCGCGTCGGGGGCCAACCCGCTCCTCGAGGTGGGCGCCCCGGGCGAGTGGGACGCCAACTTTTGCTCGTGGCCGCGCGCCGTCCCGATCGACGACGATCGGCCGGAGGGGAGGTGGATCATGACCTACCACGCTCTTATACCCCCCGTCATCACGGACGGGGTGGCGAGCGAGCCACCCCGCTGGGCGGTGGGCGTGGCGATGAGCGGATCGTCGGGCCAATTTCACTGACCGTATGCCAAGCTCGATGGCCCGGTGCTGCGCGGCGGCGCTCCGGGAAGCTTCGACGAGGGGGGGATCGGCACGAGGCACGTCGTCCACAATCCCGACGGCTCGGGGCTCGTCATGGTGTACGAGGGCGTCGGGGCCGATGGACGTCATCGGCTCGGCATCGCCACCTCCGCCGACGGGAGGGCCTGGACCAAGGTGGAAGGGCTCGGGCCGGATCCCGGCGGACCGATCTTCGAGGGAGCGCCGGCGGAGGAGGATGCCTGGGACAACGGGAACGTGGGCACGCCGTGGGTAATGCCATTGGCCGATGGGCGATGGCGACTGTACTATGTGGGCACATCGAGCAAGGGACGCACGGTTGCGATAGGGGCGGCGGAGTCGAACGATCTGCTCTCGGCGCGCTGGGAGCGCGCGGCGGTTTCCGGCAGCGGCCTATGTATCGACGAGCGGGACGAGGCGGGCGAGACGTCGCTGATTCTCGCCGCGGAGCGGGGCGATGCGGAGGACGTGCGCTTGCTCCTCGACGCGGGTGCCGATCCTCGCGCGATGAGCGAATCCGGTTGGACGGCCCTACACGGCGCGGCGGAGTGCAATTGCGTGCCCGCGATCGAGATTCTCGTGGAAGCGGGGGCCGATGTCTCGTCGTTGGCACGGTCGGGAAAGACACCGCTCGACATAGCCCTTCAGTACATGAGCCCGGAGGCCGCGGAGCGGCTACTTGCCTTCGGTGCCTCGTCGGGCTTGACCGGGAGCGTGGCATGAACTCGCGGAAGGTTGCAGGGCTCGAGCGCTTGCCGCGCGACAACTGAAATTCTCATCAGGCGTCGCCACGCTACCGGCATTCAGTACTCTATTGTAAACCTCGGAGGGACACCTTCGTCACCACTGGCAACGAACCATGTACAATGGCAATTGACCTTGGTAATATCAAAATTGACCATAATATTGACGCTGATCTATTTTGTTGGATGCACAGCAAGTATCGACGTACTTATTGTCCGAAAAAAATCTGATTGTCAGCAGCCTCAACCATGATTCATAACATCATCTATTTCTCTCTAGGGAAGCTAGAGATAATGCGTCACAACCCCATTTGATACTACAGAGTCTTTTGAAATACGTATTAAGCAAGAAACAATTAAGCTGCTTTGCAATCTGTTACAATATAATCGTCAGGCTCCACAGTCATCAGTACCGGATTCAACTTAGGCATCCTCAATGAACGCCACACATGTCCGATTACTATCCCCCCTGCTGAATCTTGGTGTGGTATAATCCCAACCAGCAGTAGGTCCATTCGGGCAAATGATTCAGGCATTTCCCCGGGCGATAGGGCAGCATTCTGGCTCGATGTTACCATACCACCAGCACGCATCGGATACATCCTCAAATTGTTGGACAAAATCAATGATGGATTTGCATGATCCATCCCATCCGGCTGGGACATGATCATCACCTCCGGCGGCAGTGATGCCATCAGGGCAAAGGACGCACGGAGTCACAGGATCAGTGTAGCCGCAGCAAGCAACCTCATCGAAAACTTCTATCGCTCCACAGTCATCAGTACCGGATTCAATAGTTAATGCATCCTCAATCAACTCCACACATGTCCGATCAAGATCCCCTCTGCTGGATCTTGGGGTGGTATATTCCAAACCAGCGGTAGCTCCATTTTGGCAAATAATGCAGGGATTTCCCTGGGCGATGACGGTGGTGGTTGACGGTGATGCTGATGGAGTGGTGTTTGAGAGGGATACTGTGGGCGATCTCGTCGCTGGACTGACCACGATGACAGTATCTGTGACAACACTCGGTCCCGTCCTTTCGTTTTGGTTGCCAACGACCACAACTACCACACTGCAACGATGGCAGCCGTTGTCACGAAAAACATTCCAAGTATAATGAACCTATACTTCCGGGGTATCCTTCTCCAGCCTTGTGCATCGCTGTCTTGCGTATCACTCAACGGGAATGCGTCATAAACTACTTCATCAACGCATGTTGCCTCCGACAGAGGTAGTGATTGACTACTCCGATCAAAATTCGGCCGAGAAGGTGGCATCGGCTCCGAAGTAGAAGGCACGGTTATTTACACATGAGCTTGACCACTTCGGGACAAGCTCTGGCCGTCATCGCACTGAGGAATGGGAGTACCTATTGCACCAGCTTGTACGATTGCTGGAGCGGAAGTAGGGGGGGTATCTAGAGGCCTCTCTGGTTTTTTCGCATTCGCGGGTGTTTCGGGTGGCGGTTCGGCGTTTCCCCAAGGAACCGCCTCAAGTTCTCGCATGAGCGAAGCTATCATTTCCCGCGTGCTGTTGATTTCCCCCTTCGCTTCATGCGCCGTGTCGATTGGTTCAGCACGATCTTGAGAGTCATAACCGACCTCGATTAAGTCGGGTGGGATCCTCGCCGTGTCCTGATTGGCATCGTCATTCCATTCGTACGACGCTGCTATCATTTCCGGCGGGGGCGGCGCTTCTTCATCGTCCTCGACGCCTAACAACTCGTCGTGGTCCCCCCCTTGTACTCGACCTTGCTCTTTTTCTGGGGTTATAGCGCCAATATGTTCGTGGATGATAAAATCTTTCTCCCCCGCCTCATCATCGAACGACGCGGCGAATATTTCCGGCGGAAGTGGAGCCACATCATCCCCCCCCGCCTCGACATCACTATCCAGTGCTCCATCGCAATCATTGTCCGGGGCGGGCTCGTCGACGAGATCGCCGCCGCCATCGTTGCCTCCGCCAGGTACTGGGTCTTCCTTGGAGTCGTCCTTGGTGTCCGTTGAGATGGTTTAGAGGAGAAAAGAAGTTACGACTTTTAAGGATGTGGTTAGGGCAGATCTAGTTATTTGTTGTACCATAGAGGTAGGAACTAGAACTGGTACTTGAAGCGAAGTTGGGGAGAGAGGCCCGACAACTAGTAGGAGGAGGGTTGGCGACCGGGCCTCACGATGCCGAAACGCAAGGCCGATGAGACGGAGGATGACGCCGTCGGCGTACCCGTCAGCGAAAAAATAATCTCCCCGAATGCGAATCCTCGCAAGAAGGGCAAGAAGGAAGCCCTCGCCGCGGCGAGGGCTTGGCACGACGCGAGGTTGACGACGACGACGTCGTCGTCGTCGTCGTCCGGTGGCGTGGTCGTCGTAGTCGACGGCGTCGCGTCTGCCGGTCCGATCGTCGTCGGCGAATCGACGACCTCGAAACCACCCGCGAAGTCGCCCGTGAAAAAGGGCAAGACGGAGGCGCTCGCCGCCGCGAAAGATTGGCACGACGCCAAGCGGTCGTCGACGACGTCCGGCGGCGCGTTAACTCCCGTCGTTCAAGCGAGGACCGACGCCGTCGGCGGCGTGAAGATGGTTGCCGTGCAATCGCGAATCGCTGCTTCGCGATCCGACGAGAAACAATGCGCTGCCCCCGCCCCCCCCGCCGCAGTCGTCAAGCGAATGCACGAGGACGCCGCCTCGACCCAATCAGCCCTTCATCGAGATGCAAAACCCAAGACGAAAGGAGGGGGTAGGAACGCCTTCCTGAAATCGTTGAGGGCGGTAGAGGAAGATGAAAAAGAATCGGCCTCGAATTCCGTGAATACTACTACTACCACGACGACTAAGTCGACTGCGCCATCGATGGGTGGAAGTAGTAAGCGCACCTCGTCGAAGGTCGTATACCCCGCGAAAGTGCACCTCGGCATCGTGGGCAAATCTCTCCTATTCCTCATTTTGTTCGCGCTGAATATCGCAACCGCCATCGTCGCCATCGTCGTCATTCGAGGCTCGTCGTCGTCGTTCGATGCGCTTCGCGAACAGCACGCGTCGGAGGTCGATGGACTCGAGACCGGGTTGACGACAAGTCGCGAGGTGGAAGCGTTGCTCCGATCGGGCGTACGGGTACTGGAACGAGAAATGATGGCGAGGAGGGATGCCAGGAGGGAAAGTGGCGTGGCGGACGTTGTTGCCATGTACGGAATACGAACGGATACAAGCATCGATGACGATGATGATGCGAACTACGTTCTCCAGTCTCACGAGGAGAGAAATGATTGGCTCGAGGGGATGAGAGCTCTCGAGGAGGAGAGGAAATCGGGCATGGAAAAATTGAACGCTATGAGGAACGCTCTGTTCGAGGCTGGTCGGTTTCGGTGGGAACAGGATGGTAGTCCGAAATGACAATGGCAATAGTTCACGTCAACAAGTGTGTGTATTATGTATCATCTTGTCTGCCGTATCATTGAATGTATGCAAACCATTGAAGGTGACGCATCGTATCCTCAAATCTCGTCTTACCATGCATAGTGAATTAGATTTTATCAGATAAATGCGTGCACGAAACTTTTAGACACATATAGGTTCTTAATTTAAGAAGGCAACAACCCCCCCTCCCCCCTCCCTCCTCCTCCTCCGGCCCCGGTTATCGTCTACCATCCACACAGCCATTATAATACTCCCCCAAGTACATGGCACGACACACCCCAATCCCCCCAATCCCCCCAATCCATTATCAACAATACAAATATTTTTTATTGAGTCAACGCCCGTATCAATCTCTCCCGACTGTCCTTACCGAAGCCGATGTAATCCAAATATTCCTCGACGCTGCCGTAATCCCTCCTGATATTGCGCAGCGTATCCTCCATGACGTGGGGGGGAGCGCCCAGGAACGTCTTGGCATCGAGATTTCGCTGACTCAACGCACCGACCATCGCCTTGTGATCGGCCATCTCGGCGTACACGTTCGCGCTCAGGCTGTAATCCTCGACAATCGCATCGTCGTCGGTCCCGAGCAGCGCGAGTATGATCGCGGCGATCATGCCGGTACGATCCTTCCCGGCCGTGCAGTAGAACGCGATCGGATGACGATTGGCATCGCTGCAAAGGTCGAGTACGTACTTGATCCCGGGCGCGCCGAAACGCAATAGCAGGTCGTTGAGCATGGGCAGACCGCCGCCTTTGATCTCGTCCAAAAACGGCTTCTTGATATTCTCCCTCGCCGTCTTGGATATTATGGTGGTGGGACTTTTGATTATCGTCTTGGCGATGTCGCGCTTGCGCAATTTCGATAGTGTGCCCCGAACGTACTTCAATTCGTTCATTATCGATACGAAGTGACGTTCCTTCCTATTCTTTCGCGTTCGCTGCTCGTCGATGAGCCTCCCAGCCTCGATGCAATCGAGACAATCTTCATCGTCCTCCTCCCCGTCGTCTTCGTCTTCGCCGAAGAAGTTATCGACGAAGCCGAGCAACACGTCCTTGGTCCCGTTGACTGCCCCACCCACCGCCCTGAGCACCCTATCCCTCTTCCTCCTCCTCATCATGCGATGCTCGTCGGACTTCAACTCCTTCACCATCCCCCCCCGATTCTCGCAGTACACCATATCGGTGAAGTTCCCGAATACCTCGACCCTATCGAGATTCTCGTCGTCCTTCAATTCGGTCGGACTGCGCAGGTCGACCAATGTCTTGATGCCGATGTCGTCGTACAGGGTATGCAGGTCGTTCGACGTGGCATCCGAGACCCGTCCGATGCGATACACCCTGTGCGGCAATACCGGCGAATTGCGCACCGAGGATAGGTCCCGCGCGTTCTTGATCTTCTCGAGGGGTAAATTCCGTTCCTTGCACAATAACGCGGTGCGATCGAGGAAGGCCCGTTCCTCGTCGGACGTCGACGGTACGATCACCTTGGATAGATCCATGGATTCGTCCATCTTCACCATACCGAGGCTCGTTATTTTCGGTGGGATCGATGCGATCGATTTCGTCGGACGCGACGTGAACGCGGACGACGTCATCGACGACGACGACGCCAGTAGGAGGAGGATCGGGGTGATACTACTGTTACCGCGAGTCATGATTTTCTTACTTGACCCGGGCTCGTCCCTTCGTCCCGAAATAAGAAAAGTATTTAATAATAGTAAAATCCGATATTCCGTTGGATGAAGACAAGACGATGATAGATGTTGTTGTGATGAAAAGGAAGACGCAATGCGGGCGGAGTGGACGCAACCGTCAACGCGCGACCGACCGCCGGCGGCGGCGTCGTCCCTTATTTTTTTTGGCCAGCGCGATCTTGAGGTGTGCGTGCGTGGCCGGCGAGTGAGTTCGGGACCAGAATCGCTTAAAAACAAGAAAACACGACTCACTATATTTTTCTTTTTGATCGCTGGTGCTTTTTTGTTGTGATGCACATCAAATATCAATCAAGCTCGCAAAACACCATCAACTATTATTATGGATGAATCAATTGACGCGCAAGAAGAGAGCACAGCGAACGACGAGGCGATCGCACGCGCAATCGCGGAAGGCGACGACCATTTATTACAACTGCTGCAGCACAACAGCGACGCGAACAACGGCAATAATCATCGCGTGCCGGCACTCGACTGTCCGGGGAGACACGGCCTTAGGCGATACGTCGCGTCGAATGCGCAACGCGCGACGTGCGACGGATGCGGATGTAACTTCCGGGACGGCGTATCGATGTGGAGTTGCGCGATGTGCGATTGCGATTATTGCGAGGGATGCGCACTCCTCGTCGCACATCGCGCGGGAGGAGGGGATCCGTCGCATGCGACGTCCGGTGCCGATGCGACCTCGTCGCCGACCTCCCCGTCGTGCGGAAATGGAACCACGCGTGATGGTGGCGGAATATTACCGCCGACTCGCGTGCACGACGACCTCGCTCCGCCACCTCCCCAGCGGCGGCAACGACCCCCGCGGAATGCTCCATCATTCGACACGACGACGACCTCGCCTACGCACATGTGCCTGGTGCCCTGCACGATCGGCGACATAACGGTGGAGATGCTCGTCGATACCGGGGCGCAGAGCTCGGTCATGTCATCGCCGCTCGCGAGGCAGCTCGGTTTATACGACATGATGGATACGAGCTATCGCGGAATCGCGGCGGGCGTTGGACGAGCGAAAATATCGGGACGCGTGTGTAACGTGGCATGCAAGTTCGGCAATGGACACGTCGAGTTCATGATGGAATTCATGGTGTTGGACATATCGGACCAAATCGCTATTATGGGATTGGATCAACTACGCAAGTATAATTGTATGATAGATGTCGGCGGCAATGGCAGGCTGATATTCGGCGGTATCGGCGGGGTCGAGGTTGACATGCTCCCGCCGAATGCATCTCGATTCGATGTCAATCCCCTCGATCGCGGATGCGCATTAATGTAGGGGGATGCATTGGGTGACGTCGCGATGTACAAGTATTGACCCCGCTCGATGCGCGTGTTTTGCGGAATAGATATCATCGCTAGTACTCTTCTTTGGTACGTGCCATTCAACCGTCGTGCTCCCCATCCGCCCCCTCCCCCGTTTGATCCTTGCGCTTGGAAACGTCCAACTTCGGACTCGGGCCGTGTGGGTGGGGTGGAAAATTAATCTGGAAATGACTAGAGAGTAAAAAATTATTTCTCACCTTTTTCGAACAACACCAAGAGAATGAGTAAGTAGACGATATAAACAATACATATCATTATTGGAGGATGTTGTGATTGTACACATCCCGCCGTCATTGAAAAAAAAGGAAGATCCGGTGCCAAACTAAACCACCCTCCTCTGCTCCGGGAATGCCCGCCCGCGTCAAAACACCGACGACCTGACACGAAAATCGTCCACGGCGCGTCGCTTATCCTCCTCCAGCGGTCGCATGATAAAATCAACAAACTCCATGCGTTCGTCGATGGTCAATAATGCCGATGCATCCCCATCGTCGTCGTCGATTCCCGCGGACGCGCCCCGATAGACGTCATCCCCCGCATCGACGACGATCGTCCCCGTCCCCCCCCCAGACCAGCGTTCGAGTCCGTCCAACCTCGAGCGCAATGTTTCCACCTCGTCCATGCCGCATGCCACCTCGCGCCGCAGCGGCATCAGATCCGCGTCCGTGTCGATGCGGATCAATTCGAGACGCGTTCGTTGATATGACACGTACGATATCGATATCGCGTTGAATAGGAATAGCAATATCAACAGCGACGACAATAGCGACGTCGTCGTGATCGGAAACGACGACATCGTCAGTAATGATTTAGCATGCCACCGGTGCGATTTCTCGTCTTCCTCCGTCTCGGGGACTGGCGGTGACCTTGGGATGGGCGACATATATATTCGTACGATGTCTTCCTCTCTCGGATGGCGGCGATGGCGGCGACTAGCGTTCTCCCTCGTCGCGCGATGGGGAGGCGGATCGGAGTGAGAGCTGCAATTGAGCTCCTCGGCGTATGTACTTGCGTACATGTGTGAAAACTACGTACGCAAGTACATATGTACTTACGTAGTTACGGGGACGTAAGTACCCAATAGGTATGGTAGGCATCAGCTCCGGGTCCGGGGGGCATAGCAAGATGACCTCCTCCGCCTCGGGCGGCGACCCCGCATCCATCAGCGGCGGCGGCGGCGGCGGCGGCGGCGGCAGCAGCAGGATAAATACTACCAACAGCAGGTCGGCGAATGAAGCCGCGTCCCTCGCGTCCGTGATCGAGTACGTGAATGCCCACGCGTCATCGATGCCGGGATTGGCGAGCCTCGTCGGGGGGGGTGGGGTCGACGGGTACCGCGCGCCCTCCGTCGCGGTCGGTGGTTGGGGGGGGATGACGAATGCGAATGCGACGAGCGATAACGATGACGACGACGACGACGACGACGATGCCCGCTGTTGTGGGATATCCATCGGTTCCAAGGCACCGTCGCGTCGACCCCCCCCCCCCCGCATCGTCCCGGAGGATGCCGCACCCGCCGATGTCGACGACGACGGAGGCGGCGACGGAGCCATGATCGGGGATAACGACGACATCGATATCATCGACGAAAATTCCGCCTCCACGCATCCCTCTCCGGACGACGCGGACGTCGTCGTCGCATCGACGATCGGGCATCCCTCCCTCCCGTCGATCGACGACGTCATGTCGTGTGCCATCCGGCACGTCAACGACGTGCCGCCATTCGTGTCGATGTCGGCACGGGATACGGCCCCGCAGCTGAAATTGGACGATCCGAATATCTTACATTTCGGAAGTGGCGGCGATGTGGGGGGAGGGGGAGGGGGGGTACCACGTGGGATCGGAATCGATGTCGACAACGGAGGCGGCGGCGGCGGCGCGACGACGACGAGGGACGGACCGTCGTTCCAACGCCGACTCGTCGTCGGGGGGAGGACGAGGGTGGGATATCGCATGTCGAGAGCGACGCACGGCGCGTCCGTCGGATGCTATTACTACGAGGCGTTGATCTTGGGATCAGGAAGGGAGGGGGGACGGGGCCTGAAGAGGCCGTTGCACGAGGCCGATGGGGGGACGGGAGGATCGACAGCAGCGGCGGCGGCGGCGGCGGCGGCGGCGGCGACCACCGACAACTTGAGGGAGACGAAGACGTCGGGTGGCAGTGCCATCGACATGACGAAGGGGGAAGGGGGGCACGTGCGCATAGGATGGAGCACCCGTCACGCCGATCTTCAGGCGCCCGTGGGGTATAACGAGCACTCGTACGCGATACGCGACATATGCGGTTCGCGCGTGCACAAATCGCGGAGGGAGGATAATTGGGGCGGTATCGGTTTCGGCATCGGCGATGTCATCGGCTTGGCGATATGCTTGGTCGACGAGAAGGGAGGACGAGCCAGGACGACTACGACGATGACTAGCGACGACAATACGGCGTCGTCGTCGTCGACCGATCCGAGCGATGGAAATGACGATAATCACGGCCACGAGAGAAGCGGTGTTGACAATGCGACCTCGTCGACCACGATCGCAACCAATCACATACGCTTCTTCAGGAATGGTAAACCCATGGGAAGCGATGGCATTGGCTTCGACCGCATCGCTCCCGGGATGTACTACCCCGCCATCTCGTGCTACGGCGATGGTAGGGCATATATGAACTTCGGACCGTACTTTGTATACCCCCCCGAGGGACTTCCGTCAAATATGGACCTACGTCCCATATCGCAATTGTGCCGACCACCTCCGCTCCCTGAGGAGGCGGTCGAGGGGGTAATGTCAAGCGGCAGCAAGGAGGGGAAGAATGCGTTCTTCTCGAAAAGGACTGACGACGGCATACTATTGGCGTTGAAGGAATTGGTCAGGGTCGAGGCAACTGCACGACATCAAGCATATATCACGCAGATGGATTTGCACATGCTCGACATAAGTACCATTAGGAAGGAACACGGTTTGCCAACTTTAGATATTCAGGAGAATTCGCGATCTTGGATGCGGGATCGACAAAGTATTATTTAAATTTACCTAACGTACATAAATTTTCCTTGTTGTCTGGCCGGCTGTCTCCCCTGACTTTTACAAACCCATATTATTTTATTGCGAATCGGTCTCTCTGACGATGATGATTCCACCCTCGATCCAAACCGGCCGCGTCGTCGCCAGCCGTGCAATAGGCGGGACGGGAGGGCGTGCCCCTCTCGCCCGATCGTCGCGCCTCCAACACCTCCCAGAACTGCCGGCATCGACCAGGACTGCCACCACGACGACGGTGACGATGAATACGACGACGACTACTCGATCGAACGGTCGCGCGGGGAGGACGACGTCGTCATTCTCGGGCGGGGACAAACATCGTATCCGCATATCTCTCTCTGGATACTCCTTCTCCTCCTCCCATCCCTCTCCCCCTTCCGTCGACCGGCAAATTTCCGCCACCGCCGCTGGGGATATTGAGGATCAGGGACGTGGAGTAGGAGGGGGAGCAGGAGTAGGAGGAAAGGTAGGAGGAGGAGGACGTCATCGAGGGCGGGAGGACGTGCGACGATCGATACTCACCCACGCCCTTCGTCACGTGCACGACATGGGCTGGACGGACGACGCGATCGCATCGGGCACACTCGACGCCGGACTCCCCCCCTCGTACGTCGGATTCGCCCTGTCGTCCTCGTCGTCGGGCGCCCTCGGGAATGCGGATCTGGTGGCGTTCTTCATGGACGAGTGCAACGCCTCCCTCTCGGAAAAACTGGCGTCGAACGAGGGACGGATGCATCGACATCGTCGAGGACGACGACGGCCGATCGCCGAGATGGACGTCGACGAGGTATCGTCTCGCATCAACGTCGCGCTACGCACGAGGCTGTCGATGGTCCTGCCCTACGTCGCCAGTCGTCGATGGCACGAGGGCATGGCCATCGGCGCGCTGCCTCAGAATGCCCTCGGGACCATGGGAAGGTTGAACGACATGGCCGATATCGTGCTCGGACACGCATTGGGGGGGGACGATGCGGAGGGGGGATGGGAACACGCGAGGAGGGCCGCGATCGTCGCCGCCTACGCGACCGCGGAGTTTCACCTTCTCTCCTCCGACGCATGGGCGACCGGGTCCGGCCCGTCGTCGTCGTCGACGATAATGTCCCTCAGTGGGGAGAGGCATAGGTCCACGTGGACCTTCCTGGGGGAGCGTTCGGCCGAGGCGGCGCGCCTGATAGTGGCCGACGTCGTACCGCCTTCGTTGCCCCCCCTTCCCTCCCTCCCGTACCCAGATCCGAACGTCGTCGTTATGGCGTCGGCTGCGTTCTCGTCGTTGGCCGGGGCGGCTCTCAGCCTCGCGTCTCCGTCGGCCGCGGCGACCGCGGGCACGGCGTTCCCTCGCGCATTGGGTTCGGCCCTCGGGATGTTGAGGGGCGTCGTGGCCGGGACAGGGCTGGGGAGGACTACGGGCGGAAGCGTCGACGGAGGACAACGCGGAGGACGGGGAGTGGGAGGGGGGACCCGACCGAGCGATTACGATGCAATGGAATCGACCGCAACGCTGCCCTCGTTCGACTCGTCGGAGGAGATTTTCCCCAGGGGCGGGCACGACCAAGGGGAAGTAGCAAAGCGAGGCAGGCATAAAAACGATGGAAAGGAGCATGATATACCTGTAGAATAAAAAAAACTATCGACAATACTGCGAAGTATATAAAGTTTATCTGTATCTGCTCCTAAAATCAAAGTATTGCACCAGCAAACAAACATGATCTACCTCAACTTAAGGCATCTACATGGGGATGCGAAGACCACCTAAGCATCTTGGCCTAACGAACAAACAAAGTTCCTGCTTCCTCAGGCGTTCCTTTCTCAGATGCAGCAACAGACACCTCATCTTTGGAAGTAACCCATTCAGTGAGGTCTTCCATAGCAGATTGCGCATCACCCACTTCCGCCGTCATCGCCGATCGATTTGTCATTGTTGGGGAGAATCGATCTAGCGACGTCCTCGAGAGTAGATTCCACGAAATCGATTTCGATTCCCACTCGTCGTTTGAATCTCGGTCCGAGAAGCAGTAGCAGCAATTATCCATTGCATTTCCCATCTCACCTTCATAGAGTGTGCCCTTCTCTTCGCATCCTGGAAAATCATTTTGCTCGTACTAATCGCATCCGTCGCCATATAAATCGACCCTGTTTTCAGTGTTACCCGTGCACGTCGTCGCAAGGCTGGTACTTGCGGTTGGACTCAGAGTTGGATTTTTCGTTGGGGAGTACGTTGGTAACTCGGTTGAGCTGGGTTCCAGCTCATCGCAATCGAAGTAGGCAGGAGGGCGTACGCTCCTCATGCATGTCACTTCTCTGATCCAATCGTAGGCGGACGAAACACGAGCATACACGCCCGGGAAATCCTCGTCCGCACACCCATATCCCCACAATACCACCCCCATCTGTACATCCACGCCCTGACTACGCTTCAGCACGAGTGGCCCGCCGGAATCGCCCTGACACGAGTCTTCGTCTAGATCCTTGGCGCACATCGTATTTTCCGTAATCATACCTTGATAGCTATCCACGCCATCGCTGCTTTGCTCGCATTCTTCGTTTGTAATCAGATTCACATCAACCTCCATCAGCTCATTGCTATTGTGAACAATCTCCTCGGACGCGATTGTGTCTCCCCAACCCATGACTGTGAGTTGACAAGAATTGGACTCGAGGAGCTCGTTTGATAGTTGAATTGACGAGTCAAGCGTCACAAACTCAACATCATGAGCGACTGTCTCGCTGAGAAAAATCAATCTGAAGTCATTTGCAATCCCGTTGTAATCAGGGTGCGGTACCTCCTGTTTCGCTGTAATCATTTCTCCTTCGGTACCGTCCAACGCGTGGCGTCCAACGACAATGTGATTGGCACCCCAATTACAATGACTTTGTGCGCGGAGAGAGGAAACAAAACGGATATGAGATGCGCATCAAGCATCAACAAGGCAGATATAATACATAAGATAAGAATCAAACTTTTGCCTTACGCTGCACTAAGCACCACGTCTGGACCGATCATGCTACCGCCGCAGAAGTGTCCGCGCGTGGAATTCCAGAGCTGAACCGCATAGGGATATTCACCGGCGTTGGCCTCATCACCGCCGATGATACGGGTCTGGGCGTCACCATGGCTTCCGCAAAGGAGTTTGTATGCTGATGCTCTTGGAAATGCGGTGGAGGCCAAAAGAGCGAACTGGCTGATCTTCATAATTCGTCGAGATGATAGAATACGATACCGGAGACTTGATGTTGAAAATGGACGAGGAGAGCAATTGCTTGCTTCGAAGTTGTCGGAGTGATCGAAAGACTTTTGAGATGGGTAAAAATTATGAGAGCAATCATTGTGTTGTCGGAGCTGCGGTTTCCATCTCGTGCTCGTGCTTGTGGTCTAGGGCATAGAAATGATGTTGGGTGATGGTGCTGGCTCATGGACGCCACAAATTGGATAGTAACAACTTAGGTTTCATGCGTTTGGCCTAGTGATCTTGGCGTAGTCTTGAACATTGAACATGATACATAATGCGGTCTCTATCTTGTGCTGGTGAGTGAGAACCAAATGATATTGCATGTTGGTCTTGGTCGTCATGGACGCCACTGACAACTTATGTTTCTGTGTGATACAGGACAGGCACATCGACCTGCATGGCAACATCATACATCGACGACGAATGGTCCGATGTTGGCGATGGACGACGATGGTAATGCCTTCGAGTAACGGAGGAATAAGTGTTCAGGTGCCAACCAGGAGAGTGAAGAGTGAAGAGTGAATCGGGGGCGATTATCTTCCCGAATAACGACGAGGGTCGGCGCGACGATTATCGTCGCCCCCCGCGTAAATATCAAGGAATAGTTTTCTGTTAACGAGTCACCAAAAATAATGCGTACTGTAGATTGTTATGAGGTTCATGGTCATCCCCCCTTCGATGGACAAAGCAGATTTTCCCGCGCGAACTATCGCTCTCCCCGCTCATCAAACCGCCGTAGTCGGGCGGCATGACTTTTGAGACGATTCAACGCGCGCGGCTCTAGATTTTTCCAGAGGACCATCGTTCACATTGCTGTGTTGAACCCTTTGATGCTTCTCTCTCCCTCCCGTCTTCTTCGCCGGTGGATCGTCGTTCAAATCCATCGCCAAGATGTCTCGGATTTTGCCGACCGTATTCGGATCGTCGCGATGCGGGGTGCTCCGGGTGGGGACCGTCATTTCGAGATCGACCACGTTCTCGGTGCGCCATCTTGGGTTGGAGTCCACATCTCTGCGTTGTCTAGCGTAGTCTGTTTCAGGCCTATATAGGCTCTGCCTCGTCATTCTCCTATCTCGAATGACGTCTATTTCTCCTCCCTTGATTTCGAGATTTGGGATCTTCCACTTTTCTTCGGCTTCTTCCCACACCGCCCTACCGCCGTTCTCGACGCTGTCATACAAAAGGGCATACTGAGATTGCAAGAGCAACAACGAGATTCGGCGCTCAGAGGGGGGTTGCACTGGCAACGAGAAGCGCAGATAATTTCGGCCCATAATTCTCACCTTTGGCGGGATGAACTTGGCTATGATAAAGGTTTTGAGCTTGAGCTGCTTCGTCAAATCACGGACCGATTCTAGCAACTCATTCTTCTCGTCGCTGAATTCGTGCTCCGAATCCTTAAGCTCAGCCTTCGCTTGTTGGTACTTTGACCAGAGCTTGTTCAGCTTTTTGGTCTTCGAGGTTACCTCCTCGTTCAATGAGCTGAACTTTTCTTCGAGTATGAGTTTCTCATCCTCCTGCTCGACCATTCTACGATGAAGAGACGCCTCAACCTCCTTCTTGGCAATGAGCTCTTGATTCGCATTTCGCAGGGCGGCTTCCTGCTTGGCGGCATTGGAAGCTATCTCTCCGCCTATTATGAGCTCTTCCTCCATCTTACGGAGTTTTTCTTTAAGTTCAAGTCTCTGCTTTTCAGTGTCCATCCTTGCCTTCTTCTCGTCATCCAGTTTCTTCTGCAAGGCAGCCCGTTCCTCGGCAGTTTGATCATGAGTCATTTTCAACATCTTCATCTCGATTTCTTTCTTGGCGATAGCGTCATCTTTTTCTTTGCTAGCCTTCGTACGGCACTCTTTGAGTATGGTCTCACGCTCAGCATCACTCATGGCAACGACCGCAGTTGTCGGCGGAATAGCGGATACTGATGGCATTTGAGTCAGGCGCTCCTTCAAACGCGCAATCTCCTCCTGGTACTCTCGCAAAACGGCATCTTTAGGATCTTCATTGATGACCGGCCGATTCTTTATGTTCTTGGCGCGATTTGCATAGCGTAGAGTAGAGAGCGATTCTTCATAGTTGTAATCCGCCGGCCCGGCATTCGCACACATTACGGTCTTTGTATTTCCACCCAATGAATCCTGAAGGATCCTGGTGAGCTTCGAATCTCTGTATGGAATATGATTGGACTTTCCATCGACGAGAGCGGATATCACGTTTCCCAATGCCGACAAACTCAGATTAATCTTGGTTGCTTCCTTTAAGCGCTCGCCGGTAGCTCCGGTTTTCGATTGTCTCTCCGAGCCCGCGAGGTCGACGAGATTTAGCTTCCCGACTCGAATGTGCTCCTTCTGCCCGTCACTGGAGCAGCACTCGACGACTATGCTAAATATGGAATGAGAACGCGACGATTCGGCATTCATCAAGGTAGCCCCAACCGATCGATTCTTCTTGCCTCTCTGCAGGACGTTATCGATTTCAGATACGCTTTTGACGACAACGCCGGTGAGGTCTTTCACAAAAACAGCTCCCGAGTCGGACTCGTGTAGCTCCAGACGCGGGGAACTCTTCGCCAGGAGGTCTATGATTTCCTCGTTATATATCTCGAAGTACGATGCCCGCACAAGGTATTTGTCGCATGATCCATTCAGGGCGATGTGATCGAAAATTTGTTCGAAGGCGTTCGGGATGATGCCCCGCAGCGACATTTCAGAGTGAACGCCTTCCATGGTATGCGTCTTTCCCGATCCCGTCTGCCCGTAGGCGAACACCGTGCCATTGTAACCCTCGAGGACGGACTTTACCACTGGCGCGGCGCAGACGTCGTAGATATGACGCTGCGTAGAGTTCTCGGAGAATACGGCATCGAAGGCGAAGGTCTTAGAGGTCTCCCCCTCACTGCCGCTCGACGATGGATCTCGGATTTCAATAACGCCCTCTTTCTCGTGCACAATCGTGGCAACCTTGCAGCCATTTTGTTTTTCCTTCGAGCTCAATGGTCGAACGCGGAACACGACCTTGATCGTTTCTGATTTCTTCGGCGGCATGTTAGTCTTATTGTAGACAGACGGGCACTAAGCAGACAAAAGACACGAGTGAGCCTTCCCCAAACTGAATCTCCAACGCAAGGAAAATATTCTTGACAAGGTATTTTGCCAAAGTATTAAAAATTTGAAATTAACAAGTTCAAATGCCAAGAGGCTTGTTGAAACATAGAAAATCCAAAACTACCAAACGCCCGATGAAAGGCATTGAATCAGGAAGCGCAGGCGAGGTTCATGACCGAGAAACATCATTTGCATCCCGACGTACTTGATCAATTGAATCATCCGTATAATGTCCATCCGTGGCCGATCTCTCTTTCACGATGCGGATCAATCACTCGTTTGATTTGATGACAATGCAGCGATTGCAGGACATCTGAATGAGCTCAAGAAAGAATACTGCAATGACGACGAACGGGACATTAGACGGAGATCGCGGACAATAATTTTATGCCCACGCCTAATTCCGCATGTGCATCGGTTTTTTTAGTCCAAATCATTAAGGTTTGAGGACATCTCATCCCCCGCGCGATGTGCATGCGAGACGTTCCGCGTCGTCATTCCACAGTAGGAATCCTCCCCGTCGGATCCATCATCGCGGTCGTCATCGTTGTCCACGCCGCTTGTCGTCGTCATCGTCCTCCTCCTCCTCCTCATCTCCCCATCCGCCGCGACATCTGACAACCCCTCTTCACCTCGCGCCTCCTTTTCCTCTCTCCTCCTTTCCCTCCTCCACTCCCTCCTCAAACGTTTCATCTCGTCCTTCTCCATGCGCCTCCGTCGTTTCATCGCATGCGACATCGCGCGTCCGATCATCGCCTCGACCTTGGCATTGACGAATCGCAACGACCACGATACCAGCATGGGACCAACGTTTATGCCGTATTTGCCTTGGGGACGTATGTGTATATATATGTGCAGGGAGAGTCGTCGTGAGTGTGCGAGAAGAGAGAGAGACGGGCGATAAACCGCGACGGCCGACCGTGGACTCACCCAACGCGCCCGCATCGCCTCCCTGGGGGGTCAAGAGCTGTGCCGGACGTATCGGCAAACTCGGTACCGGAAATGCGTACTTTTGATGATCCGTCATCACCCACGATAGCAATACCGATATCGTCAACCACAGGGAGAGTGCGTCTATCACGAAGAGAAGGAATATGCCGAAATATCCCACGTACGACTCGACGTCGCGACATTTGCCGATCTCGTGCCTTCGCCTGTCTGCGTTTTTATGCATGGAAAAAATAAAATAATATTGAATGCATCGTGGTTTCGGGGGGGGGGGGGGGGGGGCGATGAAAGGGACGTGAAAAGAATCATCATTTGACGCGTTGGCACCCTATCGATCACATCACGTCCCTTTCCGAAATATGGTACTCATGGGGGCGCGAGGTGGTGGGAACACGTAACACTCACCGGCATAGACGACGAAATTGATGTGCCCGACCTCAACGACATGCCTCATCAACGGCCAGAAAATGACAATAAGTATCGCGAAACACGTATATATCGTCATGGTCCTATATCGCCTCCATTTCCTCCTGTCCAATTGTCGCCTACGCATCTTGTGTTCCTCGAAGGATAACGCGTTGATCAGATCCTTCTTATCGATCATGCGATGCAATTCCCTCGAATCGTATCCGTGATATCGCGACAGACGTCGCCTGATGTCGCGGACGCGCATGGAAGATATTTGTACCATGTCGAGGGTGGCGGCCCTGTCGTCATTGACGTCATTGTCGTCGTCGTCGTCGTCGTCGAGATCGTCATCAAGGGGCAACATCCTCTCGGCGATGGAGGATAGGACGTCGGACAGCGGCGATGCATCGACGCCGTGCGGGGTCATGTTGCGTGGACCGCGATTCGTCGACATCGACGAATTCGACGCAAGGAATGCCACGAGGAGGAGCAGTAACAACGACGATACGGCGTGGGCCTCGCGGCAAACGCGTTGAATTAGGACGGTACGACGACGGCGCGGGGGGGTGGTCATGCTGGGTCGATGATTGCACCGCCTCTTCACGACCCCGGATGTGGAACGACATTGTACCACCATCGTCGCTTCCATTGCTTAGCTTACACGACGTCTCGGTGGAGGCCGGCGCCGCCGGCGGTCTTGCATCCCCCCAAAAAATTGCCAAAAATATTTTGGCGGGAATCTTGTGTCGCACCAAAATCTAAAATCCTGCCTGGGCCGATGTGAATTGCCGAGGGGCCGTAGTAAGTGAGACTTCGGGGGCCCTAATCCACTCCCAAGACAGCTTCGAAGAATATTAAAAAAACACACACAGGTCCGGCGCGGTCCGATCCCGCCGTTTTGACGACCGACGAAGCAATCGAAGCATCGGGCGCGATTCGGGAGATGATCAACAAGGCCGGCACGGCGAAGGAGGGGGGGGTATAGGAACGGAGAAGATTGAGACGAAGAGGTGTCCGAACAACGAAAAATATCGAACGGAATGCCCAAGGAGTGAATAGTGAGGGGGGGGGGAAAGGGGGGACGGGTTCGTTAGTTGGTTCATCATCATCCATACATCGAACATTCACTTCTTCTTTTTTTTCATCATCCAACATCGTCATGGGACACGACGTCGTCGATGGCGATAGCGATAATCGCCGATGCGGCCGTGGACTGCCATACTGCATCGTCGTCGTCGTCGTCGTCATCGTCGTCCTGATCTTGGTACCGGTCGTCGTCGTCCCATTCGCCGCGACGACGATTGTCGCGACATCCTCCCCCTCTTTGTCGTCGTCGTCGTGGCTGCGGGGGGCCATCCAATCGACGTGGCGGACGAGGGACCTCCAATCGTCGTGGACCACGCACACCGGCGACGACGGCGTGATCGGCGACGCGAACCAATCCCCCATCGGATACCCGACGTCGTCGTCTCTCTCCGTGGAAATTGAGTACGAGGAGGTGGGGGGGGGGGGGGTTGAGTACACGTCGTCATCGAATACGACGATGTCGACCTCCGAGGAGGAGGAGGAGAGGTCGGAATTGCTCGAACGGCTGTCGCGCGCGATATCGGCGAGGGAATCCCTGTCCCTGCTGCATCCCACCAACGACGATCGCATCACGGGGATGGAAATCGACGTCGACGCCGCCGGCGCCATGACGCAATACAGTCACATATCGACGTTGGGGGAACGTCGACGGAACATCGTGGGATCGTACGCGAGCTGGCAGTGGTACGATCGGAACAATCTGGCATCCCCCCCCAATATGCCATTGTCGAAATACACCCGGATGAATTACGCCTTCTTCCAGACCGATGACGACGGATACGTATACGGTACCGATTCCTGGGCGGATCCGAATATATTGTTCGGTCCGTACAGGTACAACGTTCCGGGGAATTTACCGGCGGGGTGCACGGGTGGGATGGGACGGGACGACGGATACGATACGATGACCGGGGAAAGATGGGAGGAGGATGAGGAGGTGGTTGACGAGGAGGATGACGCGACCGAGGGAGCGGCCCGGGGTAGGTACAGGAGGAGGAATGGGAGGAGGACGACGAAAAGGACGAGGGGGAGGAGGCGGAGGAAGGCGCAGACGACCCTCGTCGTCGACGAGGATCCCGCGAACGACGCCAACAACGATACGACCACGGTGATATGCGAGCTCTTCGAGCAATGTCATCGTAACTTCCCGAATTCGAAGACGTGTAACGTACACCATTACGAGGATGGATTGATCCATCGGAGTCATAAAATGGGTACGCAGATATATCCGAGCATCGGGGGATGGACGCTGAGTTCGACGTTCCCAATCGTCGCGAGTTCGGACGCTAGGAGGAAGAGGTTCGCGAGGGAATGCGTCGGCCTTATCGACGATTATGGCTTCGATGGTGAGTGGGTTGGCGATGCGTTTCGATTTGTTGGGCGAACGGGGTATGTATACTTCCCCATCAACTTCTCATCGTCTTTTTGGAAACACCTCGTCATCTCGCATTCGTCTCGGTGTTGTATGCCTCCCACCCACCCACCACCATCACCCCTATATATAAGGAATCGACATCGACTGGGAGTATCCAGGCTACAAGCCACACGGAGGCACGGAGTCCGATCGCGATAACTTCAACAAATTGCTCCTCGAGGTGCGTGAGGCCCTAAACGCCTATCAGAATGAGACCGGCAAATCGCCTTTCGGCGGTGGTGCGTACGGACTAACGGCCGCGTTGCCGTGCGGACCGGCGAATATCGATTTCCTGGACGTACCGTTCGTTGCCGAGGTATTGGACGGGTTAAACCTAATGACGTTCGATCTTCACAACGAGAAGGATCCGAGGACGGGTACGAATTCACCATTGTTCGATCAGGAGTGGGACGAGGAGCCAGGATTGAGCGTGGACGGATGCGTTAAGAATTATATCCGGGGGGGGGCGGGGGACTTTGCGGGGAAGATTAATATCGGGTGAGTGCCGCCGCGAACGTTTTGCAGCTCATTTCGCTAATGGAGCGCATCCACCCCACGGCCTTTCTCGAATCGCGACGAAGCGATTTACTTACTTGAATATTCGCCGACGTCGAACGACCGAATTGCAGTGTCCCATTTTACGGCAAGACATACTCTTTTGCCTCGGAGTTGAACACAATACATAGCAAGATGACCGAGGTAGGACTGGGCGAGGGTATGTCCGATCAGCAGAACTGGCCCCAGGATCTCGGCACGCCCATATTTTACAACATCATCGATAAGCTATCGAAGGGCGTGATGGTATCGAAACGCCACGAACCCACCAAGACGCAATATGCTTACTTTAAGGATGGCTCTGGGTTAGGTGAGTGAAAAATGTCTTGAACTATGAGGCGTGAGGTAAAAAGATAGCCAACCACGTGTCTACAGCTACCTTGTAACCATAATTGAATTCCCCTATTGAATATATTCTTCAGTTTCCTATGACGATCCTCAGTCAGTTTGTGACAAGGCAGACTATGTGACTAAGGAGTATCTTGGGGGCCTTTTCTTTTGGGAAGTTACAGGAGATTTGATGCAAAATTTGGTGAGATGGGCCATGTTTCGACTCGTTACGTCCTCGCTTTCATTTGCGACTGTGCTCACCCCGCCGACTCCATTGTATCGCAGGAGACGCCCTTAGTAGACTCGATCAATCGTAAATTGGAAGAGATCAACTTCGACTGTCGACTCATGGCCTCCGTCGAGGATGGTTCACTGGTTGGTTTGCCCCCGCCTGCTCCCAAGGGAGAGGAACAAATATTACGACCGGAAAATGCGAGCGTGGTAACGTCTATTATTGATCACTTGCATAAAGCTGAGAATGGCGAGTTGGCTGGGGGTGGTAAAGGGACAATTACAAGAGCAGCGTTTGTTTATCGTGCTTGGGATGGAAGTTTATTTCCATCACAAAATTTTAGGTTTGAACACTTTTTGGACGCATTGGAAACCATGGCAACCGTGGGGGTGAATGGAGATTTATTCTACATGGGATATGGTCAAACTGTTGCAGCGACGAACGGTGCCGAGAATGTCACGGGGATAGAAGATGGTCGACTAAGACGACAGGTCCAGGTGGAGGAGGAAGATAATATCGCTCTTGGTGCCACGGTCTTAGAAACTTCATTGGTTTATGGACTTGTTAATGTCGCCGCATACCTAGCCCAAGCCATGACAGATTCCATCATCCATGATGCATGCGACGAGCTCAATATAGATTACCTTGACGACGACATTACCGACGGACGCGGCCTTGACGATGGCAAAGACGTTTTTCGCTTCCCAATCAGTAACGCGTGCGGCCAACACGGGCGGTCGTACGAGGACGAAAGCTGCGATACGACCGATTTAATATACGACTGCAAGTCACAGATGGATATTGAGCTACTAGCAAATATGGAGTCCTACGGAATTAGCCGAGGTCAGTGGGTTGGAGCACCTGGGTCATTCTATTGTGGACCTAAGGAAGTGTATGGAAAGACTGGTAAGTTGGACCTGTTGACTGTTTGGTTTTTTTATCCAACCTGATTCTGATCCACATTTATTGCGCCTGGATTCAGGATTCTGGGATGCAATGACAGGCAGGGAGGCCGACGACGTGACTCCAACTCCGAATGATGGTGGACGAACAGGTATGTATTATCTTTGACCTATGTGGTGGCTGCGTTGTAAATCTTCGCCACGTCAAGCAGAATAAGCATCAATTACGCTCATAACGTAACTTATGAAACCTGTCTTGTTCGCACAGACGTGCAAGGTTGTTGCTGGTGGGGTCGAGGCAGCTTACAAATGGGCACCAAGGGAACGTGTTTGTATGGAAAATTAAACTACCATTTAGGCAAGGCTAAAGCACTGCGTGATGGAGAAGCAATGTTTCCAAACGTCGACTTTTGCAACGATCCAGGTCAGATCTGTGCGGGATTAGATTCTGTACCTCTTCGGTGGATATCGGGTATGTACCATTGGATGGAGAACGTCCAAAAGTACGATGCAGGTGGCTTTAACTACATGAATGAGCTTGTCTCCTACGTCAACGGCGATCTAACAAAGGAAGAGTTCTTTGAAGGAGCCACAAATATTCATGTTCTGGGATGCCACAAGACTGATTGTTCCTTGTCCAAATCACTTACGGATATGGACGCTCGTCTTCGTGCTTTCGAAATGGTCATGTCCCTTTTTGGCCTCCAATTTGAATCTCACGCCGAACCTGAGCCTCCATTCAGGGCATATCCAGGCCAACAACTACCTACCCCGGCCCCTACTGTGACCGTTCTGGAAGAAACTGAAAACACGCTATTATCACCGACAAGCCCTCCTGCTGTTAGGAATGAAACCGTCATTATTCCAGTCTACGTATTCCTCACAGGTGTGCCCAATGCCACCAACATGACCAACGATGAGCAGAAACTTTTTGAGTCAGTTATGTTTGACATGCTTGTTCCTCGTCTAGAGACAGTCCGTGTAACAGTTGTAGAAGTGGTGACAGATTCTCAAATCCCGAACCCTTTTGTAGCAAAATCAAACTTTGATCAGAGTGAAAACGGTGCCGGTGGCAACGAAACAAAGGCCGTGTTGCAAGTCGTCATGAATGTCACAATAAGCTATGCCCCCCCCCCCCCCGAAGGAATGCGAGACTGGTCCATTTACTTAAAGTCGTGGATAGAATCGTTTGGCAACACGATGGCAGAAATCTTTACCTCGCCAAATCACCCACAGCATCCTCAAACCAACTCTAAGTTTTGGGATGAATTAAGCGATGTCTCGGCGACTAACGTCGAACCGCCAAACACAGACCCTACGATGTCGCCTACACCCGTTCCAGAGCCTGTCTGGGTTTATCCTGATAATTCCGGGAACAAAGGAATCATTGCTGGCGTAACCATCTTTCTCTTTTTAAGTATTGTTGCGTTTTGCGTGCACTTTCAAAGGAAGTTACGCGAACATCGACAACAAAACAAGAAGTATTTGGAGATAGTCGATGAAAATTCGTACTATCAGCCCCAGGAAAAGAAAATACGTCAAAGGTCATCTGAATCTTACCGATCACGGGACTCGACATACTCTACTCCTGACTTGCGCAGACCGTTAGAGAGAGTGATAGAGGAGAGTTCATCGGAATCGTCCTCTAGCAGTGACAGTGATAGTAGCAGCGACCGTGACAGGGCGGAAAAGAAACGCAGGCCTCTGGCTGTAAGAAAATTTACTGGTTTAAGCCAATCACAAAGTGTCACTGCCTCAGCCGCAATGCGCTCACGTGGTTCACTTGCGAGCGCTTCCTCATACTCTAGAAAGAGCTCACGTGATTCCGATACGAACGCTGCTTCTGCAACGCGCTCACGTGGATCGGTTGCAAATGCTTCTTATTATTCCCAACGAAGCTCGCGGGATTCCGTTAAGATCGGTTCCCGCTCGCGTGGTTCGCTTGCAAGCGCTTCCTCTTACGCTAAAAGGGGCTCACGTGATTCCGTCGCGAACGCTTCCACTTACTCAACAAGTCCTAGCAGTATCGTCTTCGCGAATTCGACGCATGGCAAGGATAAAATCTCCAAGGAAGACATATTGGGTCAATTTGATGAATTAGTCGAACGTGTTCTGGTTAATGATTCAACACTGAATGAAATCATTCTTGACGGTAGGAAAAAGGTCGAGGGGCGTCACTATAACAGCGAGGCCTTATGGAATGCCCTAGTGCGTAACTCCTTTGTCACACGACTTTCACTAAGATGCTGCAGTATAAATGATGAGGGAGCCAAATCCTTGTCGCTGGCTTTGCTTGATAACACTTATATTACGCATATTTGGTTAGGGGAAAATCTCATCACTGATGAAGCTGTGAAATGTGAGAAAAACTTGTTTTGCGTTGTAATTCTTCTTATTTTTCCTTTGCACATCTTTCTAACTGTTTTATCACTCAATATACAGATTTAATGGCCACATTGGAAAGCAACCAGAGCATTGTCAGTGTAGAGCTGACGGGAAACTCAAGAATCAGTCCTGCTCTGGTTGGCGAGATCAGATCGACGCTGAAACCGCGAGAAAATGCATACTTGAACACCGTCATGGAGCGAGTAAAGCAAAACGATCCTTCACTCACAACTCTATGTTTCAGCAGAATGGATATTGGTTCGCGCGAAGATGTCTTGCCCATGCTTGATTCTCTCACTGCCTGTATTTATATCCGAACACTGGATCTTTCTTGGAACGAAATGGATGATGATTGTGTTTCGTACATTGCCCTAGCTTTAGAGGATAATACCAGCGTAACTTATCTCAATTTGGCGAATAATTCCATACAATCAGATGGAGCAGAATGTAAGTGTACTGTGCTGGAATGACTGTTTTCTTTTGACCTTCAGTTCCTTAGTTACTCTTGTGAATCTTTCGTCGTTGATCTCTAGACTTGATTGGGATTCTTGACTCGAATACAACGCTGGAAGAGATCAATTTGGCTGGTAACATGATCGACAGCAGTGCTTTGGACAAAATATATGCTCTATTGAGCAAACGTCGCAGGTCTAAATCCATCGGAAAGAATGAATTACAATCACAAACTAGCCACTTAAGTGAAGATGAGTCAGATGCCGAATCCTATGTTGAGTCACTGGGTGATTCGGAATCAGCCAAGGAAGGCGCGGTGACTCCAGAGGCTTCCCAATCACTGAACTCATTATTATTGCCTGTCAATTCCAATGCTACCAGGGGATCTATCAGTCGCAAATCTGGATCTAGACTGGCAAGTTCTAGGAGCGATGCTACGAGGTCGAAATCTAGGACCTCAGCGGCCTCCCACTCATCATTGAACTCGCTTTTGTTGCCTGCTGATGCTAGCAGTGGATCTATCAGTCGGAAATCTGGATCTAGACCGGCTAGTTCCAGGAGCGATTCTACGAGATCCAAGTCAAAGACTTCAGTGGCCTCCCAATCATTGAACTCACTGTTGCTGCCTGCCGATGCTAGCAGTGGATCCATCAGTCGTAAATCTGGATCTAGACCGGCAAGTCCTAGGAGCGTATCTACGACATCCAAGTCTAAGACCTCAACGGCCTCCCAATCATTGAACTCGCTGATGTTGCCTGTCGATGATGCTCGCAGTGGATCAATCAGTCGTAAATCTGGATCTAGATCGGCTAGTGAGAGGAGCGAATCTGCGAAATCAAGTCCTAAGCGTCAAGGAGACCGTAAGCGGAGAAAGGTGAGAAAAATCGTATGAGCGTCCACTGATGGATGCCACTAAGAGGTGTGGAACGGCGTTTTGAAGAGACAAACACAATTGCGCGAGGAGAGAGAAACAGTGACGCAGTAAACAATCATGCTCCCTCCTCTACCGGTAGGTTTCGACTCCTCCCCGGGAGGGCCATGATGATGGCGATCCCTCCCTCTAGAGAAATGGCAGGTGTGCTAAGATTCTAGAGAGTAAAGCTGATGAGCCGTTGTTGATGGCCGCCCCGAACTAAATAATTTCGTTTATAAACACATGAAGTTATGTTCTCGACCCTCCTGGACGACGCGAGGGGAGACCAAACCTTAAAGGCGCAGCGGGCACCGTCTCTTCATTATATCCCACAATATCCTCGGCCCCATCCAGATTAGAATCAAATGAATCCATCCGTGGCACTCTCCCTCGAATAATTGAACGAGACGTGTGTAGTGGGAGTGTATCATCGCTGGAATGATCCCCATTTTCCAAGTCTATATCTTGTTCATCCCTCTGATGGGTCCCTTCTCTCCCGTTGGGAATTTCTCCAAATTCGTTCCATGCCACGTAATCTATGCAGGGGACGCAAACCCTCAAATATGTCGAGTACGACGGCTGCGCTTTTAACGACAATAGCGTCGCGAGCACCGTCACAAAAAGAATGCAATTTCCCCAATACCTCGTCCCGAGGAACGTCGTTAATCCCCACGACCAGAGCCATCCACTCCCAACTCCGCCGACGATGGATGTGATTGGATGTATCCCACGAGAGAGCGCGATCAATATCAATATGGAGAGGTGACGGCTGAATCTGGAGGGGGGCAAAAGGTTCAATCCGAACGGGAGCACCGGGGGGGGGGCGTACGGAAAATGAGAATCGTAAACTCCGAGCACAGCAGTCGACAGCGAGGCGATGGAACACATGGCCGCGCGTTGATCGAGGAGCTGACGGGGCGTCGTGCCGTATCCATCGAAATTTACGATGCGGTCCATCCTTCGAAGCACGCATCGAATGGGGCCCAATTCCAGTAGCATCGACGTGAGCGATAGGGCCAGGAGGACGCGCAAATAGGAGTATCCACCATCGCCGTCTTCGACGTTGGTCCCGCCGGATGTATTTTCCGCGTCGATTATCACACGCGCCGTATTGCCCACGATATCAGCCAATTCCATCGTCACGCTCGTTGCGTTATCCTTACCGATCACTCCCAATACGAGCCATCCGTCGTATACGTCGTACAGCTCCTCCAATGCGCGACATTGCCAGAGCAAGTGAGACGAGTATGCCAATAACGGCAATCCCGACATGCATCGACCCCTTTTTCGCATCGTTCGTAGTAGCACTTTGATCGGGATGATGATCCTACCGAATAACGACGAGGGTCGACGACGATTATCGTCGCCCCCCGCGCCCGCGCCCGAGGCGACGACGGCGTCCCCCCCCCCCCCGATGACATCATTCCGACCATGCTCTTCCGCCGGAGGATGACTGAACATGGCTAACGGCGCCATGTAAAATCGTTTCATGACAAACAATTGATCGTGATCCGTGCATACGTCCCGACGCGTCCGTCGTGCATTCCACTGATATAGGTACACGACGTGCAGGAATAGGATGATGCAGGTGGTGGTGCCATCGCCGTGATGTATAATATTGCGATATTCGATGTCATGATGGGAGGAGGGGGATTCAAGCCAGAAGTAGTGATGAGACCGAGGATAGGAACTGTCGGATGACGAGACGTCGACGTTGCGGTAGTAAAAGTAGGGTCGGACGACGCCGTTGTCATTCCAGTATTCGTACTTTCTGTCGACCGACTGCGTCGATGATGATGATGCTGCTGCTACTGCTGCTGCTGCACCCCCGTCTCCTCCCTCATCCTCGGCGGATAGTCGACGACGTCGTCGTCGTACTCCTTCCCCGGGCATCATCATATCCGGGCGCATCATCCCGACGCCGCGGCGACCGTTCTCGGAGGTGAAGATCTTGATGTCGGGCCACGCACCGGCGGGGTACGGGCCCTGGATCCAGACGAGATTCCCCATCAGGATGTCCACCCCCAGCTCGTAGCGGAGGGCGGACTTCCCCGCATACTTGTGCGACCCGAACGGGTTGCCCTTCCTTGCAGCTCCCTTTTGGGGGATGCGAAAGTCCGTCCCGTCCACCGACATAAGGCAGTCGTTGCCTACGTCGTGGACGCCGAGACGGCTCTCGAAGTCGATCTGCGGTTTGGGTGAGAGGCGGCGAGACGGGTAACATGTGCGTGCGGGGGGGTGGGGGGTGCAGCGATGGCATTAAAATACGTCGACGACGACACGATAAAAAAACGCAACAACACAATCGACGACAGCGGGAATAACAACAACAACAATGAACAAACAGAACACAGAATTAAAAAAAATTACCACAACATCAGTGATCCTCTCGACGGCCTCGATGAAGGCCCAGACCCACTTTCTGTGTGTCTTTGGGTCGACGGCACCCCTATCGGACCCCCCAACGGCGGCACATCCCGGGCCCTGCTTGGGGTATACCTTCAAAAAATGAAGGCACCACAGCAAATGATCTGGGCGTCCTTCGTCGGGGAGGTGCTTGCCCTGGACGATGAGTTTCCAGACAAGCTCAACGACCACCACGCTCGCTCCGAAGAACTCGCGGAAGAGCCGTGCTTCTGTCGACCCGGAACCGACGCGACGTTTCGCTCGGTTCTGGATGTCCCGGGCGATGGCGAGGAAGTCTGGACGCCCATTGATGGCATCGTCAATGATGAGGGCCTGCTCCTCGGCGTCGTCATCGTTGTCGCCCTTCATGTTGGTGGCGGTTGATACCGTCGGGGAGGGAGGGGGCGGAGATGTTGTCGATGTCGTCGGTTCTTATTTTTATTGAGGGCGTGGTGACTGAGACGACACGAAAATGTTCACGAAAATGTTGACCGGTCAACTTAAATGTTGACCGAAAATGTTGACTGGTCAACTTAAATGTTGACTGGTCAACATTTTCGAACTGCTGTAGAATCATGCTGACGTACCAGTTCCCACGCAGTATTTTGATATAATACAATAATAAAAACAAGAAACGGTCTAAAAAAGCGCGATTTTCGATAGTTGACCCGAAAAGTCAAGATAAAATATCTTGACTTTAAAGTCAACATATAAAATGTTGACCGACCCCACATGGGAATTCGTAGACGACATACTAATTCCGAAAAATGTTTCCCCAAAAGTCAACATATGGAAATGTTGACTTTAAAGTCAACATTTCAAATGTTGACCGGTCAACATTTTTTGACCCGTTCATCTGTTCCAAAATTGTCCAATGCTGCCTAATTCCATCCTAATAGTAGGCACGGCTGGCGCTCGATCTTGAGCGGAGCAGGCGTGTTTGAGCATGCAAAAGGGCGCATACGTAGTACGCGCAAGAGGAGAGAGTCCCCCCCAAAAGAGAGAGAGCTGACCACAACACAACACTCCACTTCGCAATTGATGCTCCCCCTCGGAAATGCCCGACAATCCATCGGAGATTTCCAAATACTGGGGAAAAGCGGAAAAAGCCTCCCTTGCGACTCTTGTCAACACTGGAGACGTCGACGTCTACAATAGCTCGCTAAAGAACATCGAGAGCGTCCGGAGGGAACACTTCCCCCACCGCGACGCCAAGAATTTCCGGAGCAACTTCCGTAAATTTGCTTCAGCTCGGGCACTCGAGGCCGAGCACGCCGGAGCAAGGAGAGGAGAGGAGACGATAGGTGAGTCTGCGCGTTTTTTTATTTATATCCAGACACATGCTAATATACCCCCCTTATCCACCTCTCGCGAAACCACAGGAGGCGAAGAGAGCAACGTTGCTGCCGACGATGACAACGACGTCCTCGAAGCCACCAATGCCCACGAAGACACCTACTAAGATACCATCGAAATGATAGAAACGTCACAGCGCGCTACCACCACAGCGGCCACAAAACAGGCCCCAAGAAAGCCCCCCACCGCCCCCACCCCACCGGCGAAGAAAATCGTGCTGTATCACATTGATAGGCGCGATTCTTCCGTCGTCGCATACTATGAGGAAGACAACATCAGCTACGCCGAGGCGGCTGTCTACATCAACGGCGTGGTCCCCAAAGGAACATTCCGCTTCTCCGTGTCTCTCAATGGAATGTCGATCTTGTGGCAGCGTGCTACCCACAAGCGCTGCTTCGACAAGAAGCTCCTTCGGGCAATCATGGGCATGCGCTACTCTTCGAGCGACAGCCGTGTCATCGCCTATGACAACGCCCTCCAAGAAATGCACGGGAGCAACGTCACTCCCGACACTTCCAATCTCTACTGGGGGACCGCTCAAGTGATCAAGTTGACCGAGAAGGTGATGGGGTCTCCCGTCGAGTCCGTGCATCCTTACCCGACCAAGGAGAAGATCCAAGGTCACACCCAGTACAACACCCTCGCGCACTGCAGGGTGAGGCTAGCGAAGCAGCGCGTCGAAGCAACGAAAAAGACGCACTACAAGGTCATCGACCTCTTCAATCTCCAGTCGAGCCAGGAGAGCCACGACAACGATGACCGTCCGCCTCCCTTCTCTCCCCCTAAGCCCAGAAAGCATCGCAATCCAGATGCACGTGGCTCTGCAAGCCGCAAGCGCCCGCCACCTTGTTACTACATTAATAAGGAGGCCAAGAAAATCGAGGAGAGCGAGCGTGAGTTTGGCGATGACTACGACGAATGGGATGAGCAGGGATACAAGTAGCGGGGGTCTCATTTCATATATTTATTATCATTATTACACATAGTAACATTTCCATTACAGTGTACCAATAAATATTCTATCTACCTAGAGTAATAAATAGTAACATCACTCGAAGTGTTACTGTAAATTGGTATAGTAGTAATAAGTTATGCCACTCCCTCAGCCTCATTATCTAAACTAAGAAATTGTTTGCTACCTAGTAGGATGTTGTGTTTTGCCCTCAT
>JALLBA010000017.1:0-44621 GCA_036939675.1 Cyclostephanos invisitatus | reverse complement strand
GTGATTGCTTCTTTTCATTGTGCAGCTTGAGTTATTATTCGAGCTCTGCTTGTCATGAGGTTTTACAATCGCGTGTATGGGCGATTTCCTCCTCATTTACTTTGATCATAAATCGTCGAAAGCTTTCAATTCGACCAAAGTCTTTCAATTACATCATTAGTTATCCTACTACGAATCCGACCCATCCACCTTGACTGATCACCAAGCCTTCCTGGTTCATTCGCAGTACTTCATGTATGGTCAACCGATGGATCCTACGACAGAAAAAGAGTCACGGATTTATTGGAAGTGGGCTGGATTATATTCTGCAAAGCCACTGGGCAAAGTATCATGGGATCATTTTGGGAACGATCCTTAATGGCCAGCTTGTTTAAAGCAGAAATGCTTGGATTATGTGCACTACACCTCCTTGTAAGAGCAATTTCAAAACACTACGCTATAGGAAGATGGTCAGCCACGATGTGCTGCGACAGCAAGAGGGCACTTATACTATCTTCTCACCACAATGGGAGGATGCCTGAGCGCAAAGTGGGCAGATATTTGACAGAGTTTCAAGGTCACCAAACAGATGTATCAAGGGGGCTTCAAGTACATCTACGTCTACGGACACATGGACAACCATCTTTCATGGTCACAACTTAGCCTTACTCAGCAACTCAACTGTGTCTGTGACACACTAGCCTCCACAAGCCTGACTAGTGCTCCTGTGTACACATTTTATGTGTCAGAGGCTACACCCTTAGCTTGTAGCTGACATTTTGATGGGAATACCTTCTCAATGATCTGAGACCAAAGGGGACCCGGTGCGAACTTGCTGATGTGGTAAGAAACGGCAAGCAAAAAGACCTTCATCTGTTTTAACTGTACTATGTGTAGGGTTAGGATAATTTATTAAGTAGCTTATTTATTACCTTGGACAACTATTGAAAGACAAGGATAGAACAATTGATGAGTTCCTTCAAATGATAAATGAAAAAGAAGTGCCAACTTCTGTTCAGGCACAGTTACTCACTGCAATGAAATATTCTGGGAAACCAATAGAGTAGAGGTACTTGTCAAGGATGGCGTCAATTATCCTGATATTGACGATAAACAGAATGATGACAAAACTAACAAAAGAATGGATGCATGGATTCACGGAAGTCGCCTCTCTGATAACAAATTGCTCAATGACACATTGAACAAGACAAAGAGTGGATATTGGAAAAGATAAATACTGGTCAATTTGCGATTATAATGAGGAGCATCTCACAACCATTGATGGGAAGGAGTATGTAAACCAAACGTCCAACTTGTAATAACAGCAAAGGCTCAGTTGTTACTGACAATACTCTGAAGATACCCAAAACGAAAGATGGAAAGGAATATTCAATTGAATCAATGGCATCGGAACAAAAAAATGTGGTCTTGGCTGTGATAAGCACCAATGTGAATTTTCTCAAGAAAGGCTCAAGTTATGTTCCATTCCGGGCAACTATAATGGGATGTGGAGGGACTTGAAAGTCGTATATTATAAATACTATAACACTGACAATAATACGAAACACGAAACGATCAAATACAACCTTATTGATTGGAGCTCCATCAGGCTCAGCAGCATTCAATGTTCAAGGATCAACATTGCATCATTTGCTTGGAATAGGAGTTGCCAGGCCAAAAGACAGCATTACCCAGAAAGTTCAGGAAAAATAACTAAGCCAGCAGAAAAATGATCTGTGTTTAATCATAGATGAAAGTAGCATGTTAAGTTCTAAAGTCCTAGGTGCCGCAGAGAGAAACATCAGAAAAACAGTGTACAATGGACAAAATAGTGAAGAAATCTGGGGAGGTGTATACCAGCGGTACTCCTTTTTGGTGATGACTACCAACTGTGGCCGGTTATTGACGATGGAGCAATCCAAGGTTATTCTAAAATGACAACACGGTCCCATTAGCACCAACAAACAAGCAGACTGCAGCACAGCGAATATGCAAGTGGGGAACATTTGTATGTACTAACGTCGTGACGGAATTGGTATTCTTCCTTGACAAAAATTACAGAGTCAAATCAGAGGAATTCCAAAAATTACTTGCCACACTGCGTATAGGGGAATCCACAAATGAAGACACCCAACAAATTACTGCTTGCATCTATCTTACTATGAGCACGATAACACATTTGTGACTAATCTGAAAAATGATCTAAAAACAATATATGGTTGTATGCCAGAAATAAGGACAAAGACAAGACAAACATGGACATGTTAATACAAACATCCAAAGTGAACAAAGTACCGGTTGCAACACTTCACTGTCACTATGAAACAAATCGGGCACCAACATCAGATCATCAACAACCAACAGTTTGGGAAAGCCACTTTGATAAGAAAACATACGAAAGAAGCACCAATATGTGTCGGAGCTAGAGTGGCAATTTCAAATGTGAACATCCTGCCTGAAATAGGACTTTACAATGGAGCCATATGTACTGTTGTTGAGATTGTATAACAACAGGCCAGTAGGACCAAATGATAAGGAACACTACCATTTGCCTGATTATGTCATACTCAATTTTCCAAACCTGAAATTACCAGCTGACATGTCACCATGGGATCAGTACCTATCACAAAACAGTGAGCTTGAAACTTTCATCCTTACTTACTTAACCCCACATCTAAATATTTTCAAACACGAAAATTAACCACAGCGCCTGCTGCATGTACCCATTGCCATGATCAGTAAATTTTGTACTAAAAGCAATCATAAAATGGAAGAAGACCAAAAGAAGAAAATACATGGCACGGAATTCATACTTCCAATATAATTGAACAGATAACCACTCAATTCCCATGTAGGACCATATCACAGTCTTGAGTTTCTTGTACGTGTAGAAATGACCAAGGAATAAGTATCATCTTATTGACCACTACACACCAAATCTGACCGAAACAGTGCACCGCGGGGCGTCTGTTAAGCTAATTAGCTATGACTAGCGCCCCTGGGCCCATCAAGGTGCTGAAACACTTTTTATACATCCAATATTGATGTGGGATGCAGTCATTGGGGAGTTGCAGAGTCAATTATGACACCACAACATCATTCAGGCTAAGCCATACCCCATATACCCATAAATGCACCCCCACCTGCACATGTATTACGGGATAAGGGTGCACCCATAAGCCCATCCACAGCATATCAAGGTTCTAAAACACTTTGTACACATCCAATATGGATGTGGGATGCAGTCAAGGGGGGTTGCAGCCTCAACTATGACACCACAATGTCATTTGGGCTCGGCCATACCCCATTTACCCAAAAATGCACCCCCACCTGCACATGTATTACGGGATAAGGGTGCAAGCCCATCCACAGCATATTGAGGTGCTAAAACACTTTGCAAACATCCAATATGGATATGGGATGCAGTTAGTGGGGGTTTGCAGCCTCCAGTAATGGTACTCCCTTGGTACAAGAGCCAGTACATAGTCAGTCTCTAGTCAGACACTAGCCCAGTCACTGATACAAAAAGTGCTGACTTTGGGGTTGGGGGATTCATAGGTAAAGAAGGGGTCATTTTTGATGTGGTGCACGCCAATGTGGTGCATGAAGTAACGCCGTTAACCTTTTCTTATGGTTCGTTTTTGTTCCAATTTTTTATGTACGATGGTCTCGTGATGTCACGAAACCATCCACAACACATACAAGCTGCTCGCCCCTCCAGCAACAAGGATTGGATCAATCCACATGATCCAATGCACGGGCGACCTGCCGGAGGGGTTGGTCAAAGGAACCGGTCGAAGAAAATTGGGAGTAACACATAAATTAAAGTAGATATTAATTTATTTTTATCGACCTCTATTTTTTTCATAACATCGCCCGCCCGCCGACAACAATGGTGGCCGAAACGGCATCCATGGCATCCATCGTCATCGGCAGGCACCCGAATAATACAAATAAACCAATAATAATATAATGAATATGCCTATGTTTCATTTTTAGTTTAAATTAGGTTCTACTATGTAAACAAGCTACGATTAGGTCGAAAGTGAAATCGTCGGCGAGGAACAAATGCACCTCCGTCTGACCCATTTTGACCGACAAGCTGATGCACCGGTACGATACCGTGGACATCGCCCAATGGAGGGAGCTCATGGCTACCCCAGAAGCCACTAGATGCCACCACTGGGTGAGTATTCACTATGTATCGGCCTGGTAAACCAAACAAAATCCGTGGGATGACGTGGGACATGATGACACCATCCTTGCTCCATAGTACTACTTGAACTTACTTACATGAAGCTCAATAGAGGAACTAATACAGATCATTGGTACATCACCGCGCTCCACCACACAACGAAAACAAAGAATCTTTTTTGAGCTCGCTCCCGCCCGCCCGCCCCCCGCCCCCGCCGCCCCCCCTCTCCCACCGGAGCTCGGCTCCGTGAGGACATCAACATTGTAAATGAGACATCACCATAACTCCTCTCCGTTTACCACGTCGTCCCCCACTAAGAAAGATCTTGAGCTGATCGTATTGCATGTTGTAATTGCCCAGCGTAGTCTCTCACAATTCTGAAGGCAGAAACCACTTTTTCATCGTACAGTATCGTACCATGAAGATCTCTCCCGATTCTATCAAAGCTGTCGGCCTGTTGGCAGTACTGAGTATCAATTCTGTCAATTCCTTCTCGTCCAGTCTCTCGCGTCGCTTGAATACTAGCCCGACCGCACTTGCCTCCACCACCGTCGATGCAAAGGATGTCGCCACGCCGAGCAAGCCCCTCGCGCAACAGACATCTGTCGCTGCCGTGCCCAAATTCGCCCAACGATGGCGCAAGAGGACTAAGCAACTCGCGACGCTCGGCCCCGCCTCCTCATCCCTCGAAATGATCGAGACTCTCTTCCTTGCTGGAGCCGATGTCTTTCGCTTGAATTTCAGCCACGGTTCGCAGGAGCAAAAGAAGGAGTTATTAATGATGATCCGTGAGGTCGAGGAGAAGTATTCTCATCCCATTGCCGTGCTCGGGGATTTGCAAGGACCCAAGTTGCGTGTAAGTGCTTCATTCAAATTTTCTTACATTGATCAAATATCATATCCATTGATCCATTGATAGAGGTCGCTAACACTTCAGATTTCCTTAATCAATCCCAACAAAGGTTGGGGAATTCTCCAATCCTAAAGGTGAAATGTTGGAAAAAGGCCATATTTTTCGGCTCGACTTGGATGGGGCTTTGGGAGACTCTACGCGTGTAATGCTCCCTCATCCCGAGATCATTGCGGCGTCCGAGATCGACCACGTTCTACTCATCGATGATGGCAAGGTAAAACTTACTGTGGTTGGAAAAGGAGACCAGTACTTAGAATGCCGCGTTGATGTCCCAGGAAAGATTAGTAATCGCAAGGTGAGTTGTGACGCTCCCACATCTTAAGGAAATTTATATGAAAATCTTTGAAATATGTCACTTACATTTAAACATGTTGCAGGGTGTAAACACCCCAGATAGTGTTTTGGATATTAGTCCTCTCACTCCCAAGGATCGCTCTGATCTTGAATACATGCTTGGGATCGGCGTCGATTGGGTCGCCCTAAGTTTCGTCCAGCAACCAGCTGACATCGAAGAGATTCTGGCCTTAATTGATAAGCACCTTCCAGAGGGTGCATTCCGTCCAGCGGTCATGGCCAAAATTGAGAAGCCATCTTGCTTTTTGGATGATAACTTGGAGAGAATTGTGGATTTATGTGATGGTATCAGTAAGTGTTGACTTACATTTGTTTGCAATCTTTTGTTGGCCCCACGTCAGTCTAAAAACAATCCAACGTCGAAACCGATGCATAGTGGTGGCCCGTGGTGATCTTGGGGTGGAGTGTGCTCCAGAGGACGTCCCTTTGTTGCAGAAACAGATAATTGATACCTGTAGGATGTCCGGGAAGCCTGTTGTGGTGGCTACTCAAATGCTCGAGTCGATGATTGAGTCTCCTACGCCAACGCGCGCCGAAGCATCCGATGTCGCCACTGCAATTTACGACGGAGCGGATGCTATCATGCTTTCCGCAGAAAGTGCAGCAGGAAAGTTCCCAGAGGAGTCCGTTGCAATGCAACAAAGGATCATTAACAGAGTGGAGGGCGATCCCCATTACCGCAATTATCTTAATCAGATCACCATGACCAAGGGGACTACCGCAACTGATGCTATCACAACCGCCGCTCGTCAGATTGCGCAAACCACAGATGCCAAGGCGATCGTTTGTTTCACGCTCCAGGGGTCGACCGTCCGCCGAGCGTCGCAAGAGCGGCCCACTGTTCCTATTCTTGGTATCACGCCGTTCAAAGAAACTGCTCGTCAGCTTGTGATGAGCTGGGGTGTGTACCCCGATCTTCCACGTTGTGAGTTTATTTCATTATCTTATATGCCCTCGCATCACACATCCGTCGTCTCTAAATCAATCGTCGCTTTTATCTCAAATTCTTGTTAGCCGGATCATTCGGATTCACCGCGGACGAAGAAAACTTCTTCAACTACGAGAATCCTGCTGTTGACGGAGAGAATGATTCCGACTTCGAGGTCGTTCTCAAGAATGCCTGCCGCGCTGCCCTGAAAAAGGGTCTCGTGAACAATCCCAATGACATTCTCGTTGTTACAGCCGGGCTTCCCTTCGGCACTCCCGGTGCAGCGAACATCATCAGGGTATTACCAGCGGCTGGTCCACAATGCTGGGACGGTGTTTGCCATGCCGACTAAATGCCACCCCATAGTGTTCCATGTTTGGGCGTGTGCTGATGATGATGATTACGATGAAGGAAGTCCAATACATCCCAAGGAATGGAGATAAGCTTTCATATTTGTAAATAGATATTGATAGGGGATGTACACCATAAAACTAAAAACTCCCAGTCCTCATGTTACTATGATATACCTTTGTTAGTCGATGCCTTTTCGTTTTACCATTCTACGAAAAAAAATCGTCGTTCGTGTTTCGTCTCATGGATAACAAAGCTCTCCGAAACGCTGTGTGCCGCGCTCGGGCAAATCCGACGAAAAATCAATTTTGTATCTCCACTCGCACCATCCGATCTTGGGATCAACGAAGCTCCCCGAAAAGCGGTGTCAAAATATATATTAAAACTGCATCGCGCTCCTTGGACCATCCATCCGCGAATTCTCGTCCAATATATGACTATATTAATTGATCCTTTGTCCCCATCGAATTTGAGGTCACGGTCTTCTTTATGACAAGGTCAATAAACCTCCCTTCTCACATGTCGCGCACGACCGAGCGGTGGGAGCACACTGAATAATATATACATCAGTAGCTTCTGCTCCCGGAAAGCGAATACACGATCGGGGGCTGCATGAAAACGAACCAACCGTAACCGCACGTCAATCCGAGCATGACCAATATCTTCAACGTGCCGAAGAATTTACCGTCGACTATTCCCTGATTCGATACGTGTTCGTATATCAAGGCGATGCTCGAACAAAGGAAGCAGACGAAGTAGGCGCGTATGAACGCCCGTTTGATCTCCGGATCGTTGATGTGACGCGCCCTGAGTATCATGATCCCCTGCGCGAATATCAACGACGAGAATAACCGCGTTAGTATCCGTCCCACGCCACGCTCCCTATCGCTTTCCATGCTGAAGAATAATTGCGCGGTATGCGGGAATATGTAACCGATCGTGCCTATCACGAAGGACGATGTGGAATGTACCAGGAGGAGGGTGTTGAGACGCTGGCGGGGTAGGAAATGATAGGACATTGGCGGGGATGCCCCCCGGGGAGCGTTGTAATTCATGATATATCGATGTTGGACGTCGTGTTCGACTTTATAATATTGGGGGAGGTGTTTCAGACGATGTTATGAGGCAGTGGTAATAGGAGGTGTCACCATGGTCACGGTCGTCGTTGCGTGAGAAATAGAGACGCCCGCTCGCCCGCTATCAGAGTGGGCTTAAACGAAAAAAAATTCGGGGTATGGGACGGGGGGGGACGGGTTTGACTGTACGAGATCCTCTAATTTCTACGTAGAAATCACCCGGCCCCCACCGTCCCATACTCCGAATTTTTTTTCGTTTAAGCCCTCTCTAGCGTCCCCCCGATGCGGCGGGAGGGGGTTGCCAGACGATTTATTTAGCGAATCATCGACAATATCGTATCGCCAAAGCCGGCGTTCACCTTCCACGGAGATGATGCGAGAGAAGATGACAAAACGCCCACCAACGACGATGCCACCGTCGTCCGAATACGACCACACATACAACGACTACCCATCGTCGACGACGGGGGCTAATGTCATCCTGCAGGTGAATCGAAGTCACCTCGATCGCATGATCGACCACCTCCATGTCCGTTACGGGGCATCCGTTCCCGCCAAGGACGATCATGGCCGCGACGTCGCAATTCGCATCGTGTCGACGAGGAGATCCACCGCGAGCAAGTCGTGTTCCCTTTTATTCCTTCGCGTCGGATCCTCCGCCTTTTTTGACGATAATGACGCCGATGTCGACTCCGATGTCGACTCCGATGTCGACGCCGATGCAGCATTGTTGTACTTCCTCGAGGATATGACGACGCGATGCAATTACGTGCTCGGGGGATTGAACAAGATGTACGTCATGGGGGGCAGGACGACGATGACGAAGACGACGACAGGCGAATGTTGCGGCGGTTTATCGAATATGATAATGAGGGGCACGATCGCATCGACGACGATGGAGGTTCTTGGCCGTCGTGGCGGCGGCGATGATGGTTGTGCCAGTTACTGTGACAGTAATGACGACGAGGATGGTGGATTCATCGAACGGCGTTTGCTCGGGGTGCTCAAGAGGCTACGGCGTAACCAAATCTCGAACAATGGAGGGGACGAGAGGACCAAGGTGGTGGCGAGGGTGGACGTATTCCCCATGAGATTGCAACGCATGGTGATATCGAACATCACGGCGTTATTGGACGACGCTTCCATACCGGAGACGATATTGGACATATCGCCACACAATCACAGTCACGCATTGTGCGTCATAAAACTCGAAGACGTCATTCCACATTTATTTTCGCGTTCGCATTCGCATTCGTCGTCAATCGCCGCCGGGAGGAGGAGTAGTAACGACATCATGAAGAGGAGCGGCACGACCGGGACGTTCCTAGTCGGCGTGTCGTCCTCGAAGCTGTCGGCTCCCACCATATATCCGTCCATGTCGTCGTCGTACGACGTCGACGACGTCATATGCAGATCGTATCGCAAATTGGCGGAGGCGTTCGAACGGTATCGAGTAGTGCGATGGCGCCCACAGCGCGAGAATGTCGTCGATGCGAATAACGACCACGACGACGATCGCCTGCCGTCATTCCCATTCTTCCAACGCTCTTACGCGAAATACGGATCGAGGAGCAGTCCGAACGTGAACGACGAAGACAACTGCCCCCGCGACCACGTGATATCGCCACTCTTGGCTATCGATTGCGGCTCGTCTCCGGGGGGATGGACGAAATACCTATCGGAACGGCATGACATCGATACGATCTACGCCATCGATCCGGGCATTATGGACGAGGGGGTATCGTCGCTTCCAGGTGTGCATCATCTCAGGATGACGTCGACCGATGCGATCCCTCGCCTGCGCGACGTCCTCTCGTCGTTGTCGTCGTCGTCGTCGTCGTTGTCGTCGTCGTCATCGTCGTTGTCGTCGTCGACGACTGACGACGTCAGGGTCGCGCTTTGGGTCGGCGACATGTGCACGCACGAGCCGACCGGGCAGGTCGATGCAATGCTCGGCCTTCGCGCGTCGGGCCTGATGCGACCGGATGCCGCATTCGTTCTGACGATCAAGTGCTGCAACGTCGGTCACGGACGCGATAGGTACGACGAGTTCGCGATGATGGAGGCGATGCGACTCAGGGATATGGCGGGCGCGTACGGCGTCGAGGTGATGCACCTATTCAGCAATCGACTTTCGGAACGCACGATAATCGGTTTCGTGAAATGAATGAAATAGAAAGCGAAAGTTGTGTGGGATCCATCGTTCTTGTGAAAACTCCCCTCGATCGCATCCACATCCCCGCCGTCATCCTTGTTGCGAATTCGTTGGCGCCTCTGACACCTCGCGTTTCTTTCCCGGGACAATCCGCCCGCCATCTTTCCGAAAATAGAAACAGAGGCAGCGAACGACACATTTCCCCGAGCAATCCAATAGCGAAATTTAGTTCATTTGTGTCAACGGTGGGATCACTGGCGAAACCGATTTTTTCTGTTGGCTCTTCGGAATCGCCAATGGTTCACGAGGCCTATAGACTGCGATTCGATCGGCGATCTCGACGAACTATTGAGTCTATATTATTATCTATATTATTATCGATCGTCGCATGGATAAAGGAAGGATATCGACGATTATCGTACGCAGTGAACACGAAACGGTGCTGTTGCTTAAATGGGAGCGCAAAGCATTTGTCAGAGCGTATCCCACTAAAGGAGAAGGTCTTTAGGCTATTTTCAATTCACGCGCGCTTAACATAGGACATATCACGAGATGAACGGCGTTGAAGGAAACTTCCAAGATGGCGTGGAAGGGGGATTTAAGAAAAAGCGGAAATGCATACGTCGATGATGGGTTGGATGACGCGAGGACTTCTCGAGATTAGGCGAAATCCAGCTTTGGGAGTAGAGGGAAAAGTAATTCTCTACTTGCTCTTGGGGACGCGGATTTAATGGATGAAAATAAGGGCATCGATTATTTGGAGCAGGAGCGCTATTTATGCCTGTCGGGCGTAGTGGAGGAGAAGACCAGTCTAGCGGCAGCGCGAGATTGTCTTCGAACTAGAAAATCAAGCAAGGAGGACGTAGTGGAAAGTATGCACGTAGATTCAATTGCAGGATGTAAGGAAATGCTATGGGTACCGATGACTGAACTGCTTCTATGGTAATGGATTTTTAATTGCCACTCTTCATGACATCGTCGGCCGCCCACTAGACTCATCTCTACACTTTACGGTGCTGAAGACATCGGGGGGGGACACTCCACTGCATCTACGTTAAAAACCATGATGGGGCAAAGGAGATCCTACTATCCAATAGAATACCATCTCTTGCTTGGTACTCATTAAATGTAAAGATGTGTAGTGCATCATTTTCAATGTGATGGGTGATGTCTAAATCACAAATCATCGCTTTCTTACTCTCCCATGCGTCCAGTGGTCATCGTCGTCATTACCACCACTATCATTTTAAAGTTTCAACTATAAAATATCATCGCCAACGTTCTCACCACCACCGTTTTTATCTGCATCATCATCAGCTTTTTCGCAATCGCCAATATTGTCATCGCCATCATCTTCTTCAACCTCATCATTATCACCAATTTCATCATTGTTGCTGTTGTCGCTATGATCGTCTTAACCAATCGACACAACGTTGCTGTCTTCACAATCAGTTAGAGGAAAGACAAAACACTCTTAACAATGATGGCAACCGTTGAGAGTCAATCGGCACGACAGTGACCTCAAGTCGGTAGTGTATGGTATTTGCTAAGTTGATCCGTAATTTTTGCTCCTACAACATGGGAGCATCCTCCAAATACTGTTTGTTGTCGAAAAGCATGGAATCAATGGAATCGAAATATGTATCCATATCCTCGGGAAAGATTATTGGAATGCGCCTCAACATTCCGTGAATGTTATCCAGCCATTCTCTTAATAGAAGGGGACACACACGCTTTGGATTATTGCACTTTACTAAAGGGCAATATGTACTCAGAGACTTCTCATGAACCCCATTGTTCCACCTATCCCGCATCGCCTCGCAGGACATGAACTCTTCAATTTCATCGCAGAACACCACACTTGTCAAACTTGAGCAACCACCGAATGCCGAGTCCTTAATCACATTGACGGTGGAGGGGATCGAAATCTCACGTAGCAATATGCATTCTCTATTCCTCACCAAGAATCACTCTAGTCATCCGTGAGCACCAATTGAATGCCATTGCCATGTCCTTGATTGCCCTGACGGCGTGGGGAATCAAACTTTCTTGTAGCGATGCGTACTCATAAAATGTACCCTTCCCAATCTCCTCCAGCCCCTGGCTAAAGTCCGATAAAGTCGGAGGATTGCATCGGTGATGTAACGAGTTATGTAGTTTATAATCTAGTTTATCCCTCCGAACATTGAATTTTCACCCAGCCTCCCTTAGCCACTCATCATATAGGACCAACCCCACCCAGAAATGGCAACAGTGTCAACAGCGCCATAAAGGATACTCCAACGTAGATGTAAGCTCTGAATTCTCCGACGCCCGTCACTTCGTCGACGCATGGTACGTCAGCCAAGCGTTGTCGTGTAACAATAAGAAGGGATCCCCAAAAAGCAGCAATCCCCGATCCGCCAATCAAGCTGTAGTACGCTAGTACTATCAGTGACATGAAGGATACTAACGACGCCACACGCCTGCCAAACACTGCGGCACAAGCTCGTCCACCGTCCAACCTTCCAATTGGCAACATATTGACGGCCGAAAAGACAAGACCCGCGAGTCCAACGAGAAAAAGAGGATGGACGGGTACTGGTTGTGAGAGCGGAGCTAGCATCATCGTCGGTGCCACGATAGTGACGATTTGACCTATCAAGAACGAAGATTTCATAACGGCAGCGGGCACCACCGGCAAACTAGTCAGCGAACGCGATGTGATTGTTAAACTCAGACCGAAAAAGGTAAACAGTATGGAAATCAGCATGGATGCTCCAGGTCCGGCGGCTGCCACGTCGAACAAAGCCACACGACTCGAGGGAAATGACCGCAAGGGCGTAATCGACCCGAACGTCCCAACCTGCAACGACGGCAGCGGGACGGGTCGGCCCAATTTCACGCCGCGTCTCCTCGCGGCGATGAGGTGTCCCAGCTCGTGAAATGCCGACACTGCAAGTACGCCGACGAATATAGGGAGGCACATTGGCACCGCGGCAACATCATTTTTCTTTACAATGGCGTGGAAGAACGTCGGATTGAGTGCGAATGCCCCTAGAGCGTATGTCAAGGTGGTGAACGCAGTCAGGAGTGTCGACACCACGGCCAGAGATCCATTCGCCGTACTACATTCCTGTTCTGGCGTGACGTCCTTCGGTAATGCGATGATGACCGATTGTGGGGCCATCCCCTCACGGACGTCGCGTCGTAGCCTTTGATTCCCAGCCGCCCCCCCGACGGAAAATGATTCGTAAGTCGATTGCCATTCATTATCATATACGTAAAATAGCTGAATGCTATCTCTAAGCTGCGCGTGATTTTGCACTTTCTCCTGCAACTTCACGAATGCGGCCGCGATCGTCCGTTCTTCCACGTCGTTGTTAGCATCCGTCCCACCGAGCACGATGCGCTTGTCACCACCACCACCATCTGCGCCCGATCTCGAGTATTCCCACCTCCCCCGAAAGACCGCCGCGAAGTCATTGGCATCCCACGACGTGCATTTGAAACCTACATCGATCAGCAATTCCATCCTCAATATCTTCAAGTGCGAGGGGAGAATGTCGGCAGTCGAAGGCGCGGCATAGGTGGCAAGATAGGGCGGTAACCACGGCGGCGTCTCAACGAGTCTCCTCATCGTGCGTTCCGCCTCCTTCCTCCGTCGCGTTCGTCGTTCCTTCCCATCATCCCCAAGACTATCCCGATCATCCTCCTCTCCCCCATCGATGGACCTTCTTGTATATCTCTCGATGACGCCGTCTCCTCTCTCACCCATGGATCCGTCGTGATCGCTCTCCTTCTTCATCTTCTCGGTCGTATGCAGTAGCGTATCTACTCTCCTGCGAAATGTCGCATCGCGGCCGCCACGGAGGTCGGACACTCGCGTCCGCAATTCCGATGCCAACGATGATCTCTCGGACGACGATCCCCTCCCCCCGTCGTCCATCATATCCACGATACTCGCCGCCTCGAGTATCCGATCGAGCAGACCGGTCACTCTCCGACCTTCCAACCGTTTGCGTTCCGCGTTGTTATTCTCGTAATCCCCCAGCACGAACGACGACGACGATCCCTCCTCGATCCTACCATCGCGCGAGAGGTGTCCCATTCGTCCGTCCATCCCCAAAGTCTCGATCTCGTGGAGCCTTTCGACGACGCGCAGTAGCGATTCGCGCGACATTCGTCCCGCCCGGAACCGCGTCGCGATCTCCTCCGCCGTGGGCAGTCGATCGTTTGCGCCGCTCATCAATTCATCGGAAGATGACGACGACGACATCGAAATCGACGACGATGCCCCGTCGTTCTCGTCCGAAGACGACAACGACGACGAGGAGGGCGGTGGCGGGAGCAGCAGCAGACGCTCGATGTCCCGATCGGCGTCGTCGTCCATCATCTCCTTCCTCCTGCGACGTTCGTCGTGCATATCGCGCTCGGCGGCACGGGCCTCGGCCCGCAATGTCATGGCGCGCTCGCGAAGTCGCATTATCGTCGCCCCCATCGCATCGTCGTCATCGCCCCCCCCCCGACCGTCGTCGTCGTCGTCGTCGTTCGTCGCGGCGCGGCACTTGATATTAATCGGGATCGCTAGGGGAAGGGATGGAGGGTGCGTATGAGACGAGGTCATCATCCATCGACGACATCCACGACGATGGCATGACGCGAGAGGTGGCGACCATGACGAGGCCGGAGCCGCGAGCAAGGAGAGCAGGCCGCCCGCGGACTTCATCGCGACCCGAGAGGGATGATGAGAATATTACTTTTTGGCGGTTTCTCTACCTACCATACCTTGACTAAATACCAACTCGACCTACTTACTCCTTGTAGACATCGGTAAGTAGATACCATGGGAAACACAGAATACAGATTAAAATAGTGTAATAATGAGACCAACGACGCTCAACAATTTTCATCACCATGCCTTCGCTTCCTTCTCGTTCAGCGCCAGTGATAATCCCACATCGGCAATCCAACAAACGACCTCGTAACGCGGCGGCCTTGCGCATCATCGTCTTCTCGGTTAGGATGACGTTCGTGCTGCTGCTTTGCGGCTCGTCATACCTCGCGGGATCGATTTTGGGACATAATTCCTCATTCCTCGATTCGACGTCGATTCATGGCTCATCGGCCGTCATTCGCTCGTTGAGTGGCAAGGCTGGCGATCGGACCGGGACGCAATCGAGAAATGATGTCAGATGCAAGATGACCGACGAGGAACTCATCGACTCTCACGTGAGACGAGGACTGGAAAAGCATATGATGCATCGGCGCTTTCCATCGAGTTCGATGGGCAAATCACTCAACGGCGTCATCCGCGTTACGAAGGATGACATCAACGAGTTTTTCGACTTTGGCAATCCGATGGAACGGGGTCAGGGTACAACCGTCGAGGATGCGCTATTATTATATCAGAAGAGGGAGGCATTCCCGACATCGAACGAATCGCTGATGCATTCCGTCGAGTACGACGATGGTAATGGCATCCCCCTAACGGACGCCGTAACTGCGACCGAAAATTGCGACGCGATGAACGTCATATTCACCGGCAATCCCGGCCACACTCGACAATGCACGGCCATAATTCCCAATTTCGAGAGCTATCACGTACAACGTTGGATGAAGGTGGATACGGTTCGCACCACGTCGATTATGCCCGAATTACCACTCGTTCCCGTGAGTCGAGGATATGGCACCGGTCGCGGCGGAACGACGGGAAGGGGACACTTTTACTCCCCGCCGTCCCCATCGGATGGTAAATTAAGCCCCGTCAAATTACACTGGAGGAGGCTCCTTCCATTTTTCCAGAATGTGGATTCCATCTTGGAGGAACTGAGCGCGATATTGAAACGAATCGCGCGTAACAATGCCGTCGTGGTCCTCACGTGCAACCATGGCCAATCGGAGCTGTTGATGAACTTCGCATGCTCGGCACGAAGGAGGGGATTCGACCTGGGGAATATTTTAGTCTTCCCCTCCGATGTCGAAACGAAGGAACTTGCAGAGGGATTGGGTCTGAACACATATTTTGATGTGAAGGTATGTTTAGGAATGACAGGTGCATACTTAGTTCTGAGCCATTCTAAGCCCCCACTTTTTTCTTCTTCATATTTGATACTCACGAATAACCTCAAGAACATGGATATACTACCCAAAGGAGAAGCAAGGCGGTATGGAGGTGAGCGTGATCCAAAATTGCTCCTATTATTCACACTCGCATGCGATCCACTCACATGAAGGCATCCCTTTCCTAAAGATAGGATTTTCACCGGTGAGTGAGGGTGCCGATTAAATATATTGATGATTCTTTCCTCTCGATACGTTAAAAGCTCATGAATTGCATACCAAATCCTAAGCCATGATGTATGCCAAAGTAAGCACACTGTCTTTGTCTGCTATTCTATTGACGATATGCACTATCTAATGATTCGTTCGTCTCAAAATAATGAACTTTAGGTCTTATGTGTACTCTATCCGCTGTTGCTTGGGTATGATGTATTATTTCAAGATGTCGACATTGTTTGGCTCACACCCGATAGAGATCCGTTGGATTTTTTCCAGGATGAGTCATCCAAACTTTCTCACTTCGATATTATATTTCAACATGATGGTGCAAACTCAATCCGTTATGCTCCCTATTCTGCAAATTCCGGATTCTACTACGCTCGTGCGAACAAGAAAACTCAATATTTATTTACGTCGCTTTTGTATCACTCAGACCTGATCATGACTTGGGATTCACACCAGCAGGTATTGGTACAATTGTTGTCAGAACATAGTTCACTATTCGGGCTGAATGTCAAAGTGTTGAGCCGTGACACTGAGATGTTTCCAGGCGAGTCATATATACATCCCCATGCCCTCAGACCGATTCTTCTTCAATATAATCTTACTTGGCACATTCTTCTCGTTCACATTCTAGGTGGATATCACTACCACAGGGAGCATCCCTTCATGATGAAATTCGTGCAAGGCGAGACAGATTCATACATCTTCCACATGTGAGTATCAATTGCATGATCTAAAAGTCAATGCTACATAATTATGATATTTTTCTAATCAATATCGATGTTGGTTCTTAATTATTTTGGCAGGTCATGGACAAAGAACAAGAATGATAAAGTTCTCTTTTTCCGACAACTGGGGGAATGGTACGTGACCGACATATGCATAGACAAACCAATATCAGACATTGTTGGTCTTGAATCATCATCAGAAAAGTTAGCACCGCTTATGCAGCCATGTTGCGCGACTGAGCCAATATTTAGTTGTCACTACCGTGATAAACCATCGAAACACCCTTGCAAAAGCAGCGATGCAATCGATCCACCAGGAAAGTCGTTTTGGTAATTTTTCTGAGGAGTGTTGTAGGCACTTACAATATAATAATCATATGAAACTTCATCTTGCGTGTATCCGACAAGATAGAAACGATCGCAGTTGTAAGTATACCTGGTTGCAGTCAATCAACGATAAAATACCGCAGCCTCTTCAAGAAAGTAAAACCTGGTGGGTCGAACTCGTTTGCAACTGCGAATGCTTCTAAAGCTGCACTCTCTTCTGCAACCATGGTTTTCTATTCATCTGTTTCAACCGCGCCTTCGTTGCCTCGTCCCTCCTTTCCAGTCTCTGCCTCGCATCCTCCCTCCCGATCACCGCTTTCAGCTCCTTGTGAAATGCGGCCCCCGCGGCCTGATGACCGATTATGTTACTGAATCTCTTCGCGGTAAGCAACAAGAGGATCTGACCCGCGGTCCTGCTGCTCCTTTCACCGGGCTTGATCCCGGATATGGTCCTGCCACTGTTCCCAACGCCGCCCTTCCCACCAGAACCGCGCTCGTATGAATGCTGCCATTTGATTCCTAAAACGCCCATGTCCCCCACACGAGGTGTGTTGACGCGGAGCTCTCCCATGGTGGGTTTGGATTTTTTGCCGTCGGACTTCTGCTTCAGCTCCGACTCGAGATACTCGCAGATCTTTAATGTGTGCTCGACGAGAATCCCTTCCAATTCGTCCTTCGTGCCATTTGGAATCGCCATCGTGGAGTCATGGGTCTCATTTTTGGATTCGACAAAAACGACGGGGGCAGTAGAAGTTTGGCGAGTTTCGACCCAAGAACGCGCGATCGACTTGATTGCCTCTATCATCCAGCTCTTACAATCTTGCAAGTCCCAAGTTGCGGCGGACTTCGTTTCAAAGGGCTGTCCGGTTAGAGAATCCTTGGGAGATTTCTCATCCATCGATGCGACGCGGACGCCTCCATGGGACACGACAGTAGTATCGAGTAAGAGCCCTCCTTTTCCAGCGAGCGAGGCACTGTGGAGATCGTTCCTGCGACTCGCCCTCGCGTGTGTCAACTTGGAAACCTCGTCCGATGATTCGCCCGCAATCTTCTTCAAGAGCTGCTTGCCGTCCCTACTCAATTGATCGAATGCTTCACCCAGGCAAGCCGCAATCACGCCCTTGAACTGTTGGACCATTTCACGATCATCACGAAATCCAGCAAATAGCTCTTAACACCAGATGGTGTAATGTTAGAAATAATTAGTCCTAAAAGTAGAAAAATGGATGAGACGTGCATACCTTTGGCACGTTGCACCACCGCCTCGTGAAGGCCTAATGCATCTCCCGCATGCGCCATCTGGATTGGTAATTTCGATAGATTGAGATTTTATACTGTACAGAGGGTTTTTAGGAAACGAGATGGGGATTCCGACATACCTGGTAGAAAGCATCTTTTTTCTGTCGGTCCTTGTACCCGATGCGAGTCTTCTTCTCTTCCTTACCGAATTGACTGATGTTCATTTCTGAGCGGGCGGCAATGAAGAATAGTGCGTCATGTAAGTAAAAACATGAAAAATATAAAAGCGAAAGCTGGCAGGCGAATTGCGAATGGTATTAGACGGCTCCCAGTATTCGGATATCCGTACATGGAGAATAACAATCGAGAAATGAAACAAAACCTACCAGTGTACGCATGAGCGTTCCTGAGTATGTTCTCGATCCCTCCCCGCCCGGCGCTTCCGTACCCACCCATCCCGGCTCCCGGCTGGAACGACATCCCCCCCAACGTCGTTGCCATATTGTGCGAATTCGAGAATAGCGGATTGGGCGAATCGCCGTGGTGATTCCTATCCTCCTCGCCCTCGAATTTACGATATTGCGAACCCTCGTGCATTATCGATTCGGACACGACCGCACCGCAATTCGTGCACACGACGTCACCATTCTTGCCGTCAAGCACGAACATCGACTGATCGTTGTTACCGCAAGCGTGACATCTCTTCCACTGCTCGATCTCGTGCCCGCGCACGGATGCCGATACCGGTATTTCCGACGTCTCGTCCTCGAGTAGACTTGCGTTTTCGGACGAGTGCGTGCCCAGACCTAGCACGACCGTATCGTGTACTCGTCGGCGTATCGATTTCAGCTCGGCGTCAGTTATTTCCGGACATAGTAGGTCGGCGATTCGTCGGGGGGTCGTCGCAAGTATGTCCATTTCGGTGCTGATTTTCGGTGTGATTAGTACATAAGTCGATTGTATTTGGGAAGGTGCCGCGAAGTTGAGATTAGGCGAAAGCGGTACGAGACGATGATACGCAATGTATACATCGAAACTGCCATCGCACACACACACACGAAGTGCGTCGACCACACTCACCGTGCCGCGATGGAACGATGAAGTCCCCTAGCAAGCTGTATCAGTTCCCTCACCGTTATATTCCCCGCGGTCGGTACCGTCATCTCCATGTGCCTCTTCCTCTCCTCCTTCTTCCTGGCGGCATTGTCGATGCCTCCGTCGACGTGGCCGACTCCATCCCCGCCGCATTGCGAGAGGTCGGTAAGGGGTATGCACGTCAGCGAGTCGACGATCCCCCCCGCGGCCCCCGATAATCCGTTGACTACGCCCCCGAGGGTGATGCGCGATAGTATCGCACCCGCGGACAGTTCGGATGATGACGATGAAGACGAACCGTCGCCGCCGTCGTCGTCGTTCCTGCCGGATCTGGCAAACGACGGATCGAGGACGCGATAAACGTCCCCCCCTCCCACCCCACCCTCGACCTTATGTCGCTTCGGATCCGGCTCGCCAATGACGCCGCCGCCACCGCCGACGCGACCGTGGGACGAGGCACAGGAAAGGGCCCTCGTGAGGTTCGATAGTAACGCGTTCCCAAGCGCGTGCCCATTCGATGTCGTCGTCGGTGGATGGGAGGTGACTACCGGGAAGAGCATCCCCCCGGTATTGGGCACGCCGGGGGCTAGTCGTCGTATCCAATTCTCTATTCCATTAACGTCGTACTCCCACAATGGCCTACCACCGTTGTTGCCGCTGTCGTTGCCGACTCCCCCGCCCCGTTGGGCGTTGGTGACCAACGCGCCGTGATGGACGTTGGACGATGATGATGCCGCGTTGATGTTGTTGTTGTTGTTGATGGTCGGACCCGACGTACTACCATTCCCGACGATGCCGCCGCCGCCGCCTCCCCCGATCGACGAGATGCCATGGAAGACGCCGATTCCGACGCCGGAGGATGGGACGAGGTGGGAGGAGGAGGGGGGGGCAGTGGTCGTCGTCGCGTTCATGGTGCGGGGATTCGACAATCTTATCATTAAATGAGAGATTTTGCGGGGCCCCCCTCTTTTGGGGGGACCCCCTCCAGGCCCGGCGTGGCCCGCCCTTTCTTCAGTTTTAATATTATTTTGTATCGTAAAGTATCGTACTTACCAGTGCGAGCTCTCTCTCTGACATCACTCTGTTTCCCACACAAACCCAAACTCAACCATGTCGTCCCACCGCCTCCTGCTACTCGTACAGCGCCTCTGCCTGGCGCTAATGACGATACACCACCTCGATGGCGGCGACGGCTTATCCTTGGCCTTCGCCCCCCCCTCCCCCCTCGCCTCGGGGTCACGTCCGTCGTCGCAGACGACGGCAAGGCTCACGACGACTTCCGCGCCCTCCTCTTTTTACCAACAACGACATCGACGCGCGTCGTCGGTCGTATCCTCCGCGACCGCACTTCGAATGTCGACCTCGGACGAGAAGTCCTCGCTTCCCGTCTTCCTCGATCCGGGAACGAAGGGCGGAGTCGTCGTATTGTCCATCGTCCTATTCGTCGTCCCTATTATCGCGTACAACGTTGCCACCGGACCGCTGTTCGGTCTCGACGAGATCGAGGTCGGGAGGGACATAGGCGTGGGATTTTCGGTACTCACCATGCTACTCTGGGGTAGCACGTACATTTTCAGGGTCGCAACCAAGGACATGACGTACGCGAGACAGCTCAAGGATTACGAGGATGCAGTTATCGCAAAGAGATTGGAGGAATTGGACGACGATGAGGTGCAGGCGCTCGTGGAGGACATCGAACGGGAGAGATTTTGATATCCTCGGGACTTTAGTAGAAGAGGAGGGAATGGATGTAAAGCACGTTCACATCGACGGCGATCTGGGACTAAAATTGATGGGGGAGATAAGGATTGGGGAATGATGGCTGGAGGAATAAGGGCGCAATTTTCACCACAGTCGGGAAGGGAATCGATTACGAAGACTGGATCAACATCTTTTCTTTGTGTAATTTACCGTCGTGTGAATCTGATCATGCTACGCACTGAAAATGATTATGCGTGATGGGATGGTGGATCGAGTTCAGGGTCCGAGCTAACCTTCACGAAATACTAAATAAGATGTATCAAGCAAAACTAGGATGGATCGCATGCATATTCTTGACTTTTATACGTGTAATTTTATCGTTGTGTGTGGATGTTGACCGTTTTCTTGACATATTATGCTACTGACTCCCTGCGTCGTTGTTCTGTGTCCTTTGTCTTTTGAGGATATTCTTTGGGAGGTCTCACTTGGGAGAATTTTTACTTTGGCGTGGCTCATTGGGTGCTGCGGCTACTATTGCAGGCGAAATCAAGAAGGATCATAAAATTCAAAATATTCATATCCGTTGGCGCTGTCCAGGGAGTTTTACATAGATTACACACATCTCAATCCTAAATGGGCAATGTAAAAGACTCTACTGATCCAAATCTGACCCCGAAGAAGCCCCTATGCCCATACTGAAGATTGTCAACTTTGACTTCAACTTCTTGGCAAGGCGGGTGATTGCACCCTTCCGTCTGATTTCGTGCTCATGTAGCTTATCGCTAGGCTTACCATCGGAGACAAGTACAAGCATGAACGCCGGAAGGTCATCGGCCTCAAGGTCCTCAAGAATTACAAGATCTCGTTGAATAATCTCCTCAGCAAGTTCAAGAGATTCTACATAGTTACCGTGAGATCTCGGCTGTGCAGTTGACATGCGATGAAGGACTTTATTGAAGAGGATCCAGTCTAGGGGTTCCTTATGCACGAATATTGAGCCTTCATCACTCATTTCTATTATGGTGACAGCGTCGACAAATAATTCATCACCCATTTGATACAACTGCTCCGTGATGTAGTCCAATGCGAGAGTTCCGTACGCTGCGTCAGATCGAGAACGGAAGCAGTCAACATCGCAAGTTCTCATAGAGCCACTTTGATCAATGATTATTATTGAGTGCGTGGTACACATCTGGGGATCGTCTGTCAGAATACGTACCGCCTCTTCGTGATTTCTCATCATTTCGTCGGTTATGTTCGCAGGCTCGATAGATACGGCCTTTTTATAGCATGTCCTCTCGATCCTACACGTTTCATCGGTGATGTAAACTGTATTATCTAGCTCAAACATCCATCGCTGTTCTCCGTTGACAATTCTTCCTCTTGTCTTGGTTCCGTATTTCATAACTGTTTTGAGATCATGCTTGCTAATATCACGCAATTCACGTCTTGCCCTGCCGTGTTCGGTCGAAAGGACCGTCAGCTCTTCGGTCAACTTTATTTCACGTTGAATATCTGCGTCTGCTACTCCATGGTTGCTTCCGCAGTTGCCATCTGTGGAAGCGTGTCCGTTGTTTGGATCGAAGTAGAGCACTATTGGTTCTTCTTCACGAAACGACACCCGCTGCTTCCCCTCAACCACGCTCGATATTGTCGCATGAATGTCACACCATTTTTCGTTGACGAGCTCGAGCTTAGACTTCTTCGCCGGTCTGAGCGAGTCAGGTGATCTCATGTTGGACATGATTGGACAATAAATGCCACTCGAACCTCACCAGAGTCAAAGCGAGGTATGTTTCACACAATCATGAAATTTTCACTGGGATACATTCTGCATCAACCAGTTCGCGAAAAATCTGTCGTTTTGTTGCGACTACACCTTGCACAAAGTGCATTCATATTGGTGCAAGCCTATTACATCCAATCTCACGAGAAAGGCAATTGACGTAAATCAATCTATGAGATAACACCAACGTGACAAGTCGATTCTTTTGTTGGCGATTAGTACCACCACTATCACTGCCGCCTGCATGCCGCCGTTATAAATTTAGGAAAAGCATCCCCTCCACTAAGAAATGAATTGAAAGCTCTACCTCAAGCGACTTCGCTCATCTAGAGAGCGAGATATTTTTATTGATGAAAGGAGATTATTTTTTGCTGACGGGGTCATGTACTCATGAGTAGCTTTATTATAAATCCAGATACCGATCGGACCACTCATACGATTCGCTCCAACTCGGTAGCGTAACTCAAACTCTGTGCCATCAGCTTCATAGACGGGATGTCAACTGCCTTGCTCCCCATGGACGGGGGCTGGAACGTCAGTCTATCCCCCTCCACGATCCAATCCTCCCTCTTCTCCTGGAGGTAACTTTGCAACTCGTCAATCGATTCGAATTTCATCATCGTTACCGCATCGGTGAGTTTCATCGACTTGTACGATACCTCGACGCAATCCGCGATGGAATCGCGCACCGTCTCGAGCAGATTCTCCATGAAGAGACCGTACGACGGATCGGGCACGTTCGACCCGGCGTCGAGGACCTCGTCGTAGCTCCCCACCATCAACTGCCGCTCGAGCGCGATCGGGAACGAAACGTACGGCGTCCTTGCCTCGTCCTCGGACAATAGTTCCAATTCGGCGTGGAATTCCGACAGTCGATTGTCCACGAGGAGGTGCATCAGGTTCAGTCCCAGGACGTGACACTTGCGTTCCGTCGTGGCGGCATTCCGCGACGATAATGCCGAGTAATAGGGTTTCAGCTGGGACATATTCCGCGCGAATGCATCGAGGTCGTCGTCGGCGACGGATAGGAGGACGCCGAGTTCCAACGCGTTGGCGGCAAGCGCGATGGATTCGACGGGCGCTCCTTGATCAGACGAGATGTCCAGCATCCATATCTACGAATACGACGGGTGGCGACGGGAGTTTAATTTATCGGCGAATCAGGACGCGAGCACGCGCAAGAAGAAGGGGATGGACTTACCTTGATTTTAGTAAGTGTTATCTTCCCCGATTCGATATCGTTATTTTGGACCTGCCGACTTAGGTCGGCGAGGAGTGCTTTTGCGTCCACCATCGTTGCCCTTCTTCTTTGATCTTCGTTTTAATGACCCCGCCGCCTCGGCACCTCTTGAGATTATCATCAACGTAACAAGTGATGCGTGTGAAATCGGGGGGGACGGGAAACAAGCACGCCACTTGTTTGGTAACTAGTAGTTCTGTAGTTCCGGCTTCTTCACCAGGTGTTTTCGTTAATTGGGACTCCCTGGGACACACAACTGCCTACGCCGAGGTCTATTACCATTTCCGCACGTGCCGCTTGAAGAAGATACACAAATTATTCTGCTGACACCTTTCATCATGGTCGATTGCCGCTCCGTCGAAGTTGGCCGCGGATGAACCTTCGGGATAAACTGTGTGGAGTTGACCACGAGTAAAGGTTCGTCGCCATCATAGCTCGACTGTTCATTACACGTGCCGCGACTGATACGATACAGGCGATTGCCTGGGCATTTGGAGCCTGAGTTCCGTTGACTTGTTTCCCTCGGGCTCATCTTGTTTTCTTACGCATGCTTTATCATAGAGCCGGAAACGCCCCGGGGACACTAATTCAGGTTTGGGGTCGAGGCCAAGTTAAATTTCCATCATCCCGATACGCATGTACGCCACTAATATTCTAGCTGTTCGCGGCGGCTCAGCCCTATCCAGTGGCTGTAGAGGCGTCACACCAAGGTCGACCACTTCCACTAGCAGTCGGACCCCAAACTTAAGCGTCGTTGCTGTCACTTCCGCCGGGTCAGTCTGCACTTTGTGCAATTCGCTGCGAACGACGACGGCATGTTCTGCATCGACCGTGCTGAGCATGCGACATGTACACTCCCCCTCCCTTGACAATCCCGTCCGAACGACAATGCTGGCAAGCTCCCACCGAGGACAGTCCTATTTTGGAAGTGGAACGGGTCCCCCTGTAGTTGCATGGAATCAAGTAAGCATTGGTCATGGCGCTGATTGCAGTTCTGCACTCAAAAGGAAAATCAGCTGTCATTCGATGATTGATGTCAAGAATATGCCTTTGCAAATCAACAATCATGGCGATATCATGGCAGCCATGGGTGGGACGGCCATGGCTCTTTCTTCGCAAGGAGCACTACCTGTTGGTGTGTATCAAGCACCCAATTCCTCTGGGGAGGGATCGACTGACTTGGCAGGTGCCGCCCTTTTGTTTGCCGGCGCTGCCTCGGTCGGTTCCATTTTGTTGGGACCTATGGATGGTCTTCGAAGCAAGAGTAGCCCTGGTGGGGGAGGAGGAGGAGGTGGCGGTGGTTCAGGAGGCAATAGTGGTGGGCCAGTCGATGATAAATATCAGCATTCTTTTGACTCTACCACCAAAGAAAGAGATGACAAGGAAGATAAGTTGGGGTCGAAGATATCCTGCGTCCCAAGGCCCTACGAGGTAAGTCGACCACTTTTGTCGACGATAATGTTCGTGAGTATTTGCCCTAACGTGGAATCTCGCTCTGAAGGTATCCGTGAGAGCACTACGAGGTGGACGGCTCGCGATGGAGGATGAGTTCATTGTTGTAGGAGGGGGTCGATTGTCGGCAATCTTTGATGGCCATGGAGGAGGAGGTGTCAGCCAATACCTTCGTGATCGCTTGCATGTCATCATTTCCGAGAAGCTGCAGCAGCAAGAAAAGTCCCTGAGGTCGAAAAGCAAGATCGGAGGTGAACGCAAAAGATTTTGGAAGAGAGGAGACGATATCGCCGAAGATAGTGCTTTATTTTCAGCCTCGCCATCCAAGTATGACATGTCTAGCGTTGGCCAGCTCCCTGTTTCCGCAGTCGCTGCCGCCCTTAAAGATGCCTTTGACCAAGTGGACAAAGAAACTATGGAGGTGGAAGAATTCGAATACATAGGAAGTACAGCCGTTGCCACTATCTTACACGAGGCAAATGATGGCACGCGCACGCTGCTTTCTGCCAATATTGGCGACAGTCGCGGAGTTCTTAGTAGGAGTGGCACTGCCGTTGAGTTAACCCGCGACCATAAACCCAACGACGACAGAGAGAAAGCACGAATCCTTTCCATGGGCGAAAAGATTGAATGGGATCATTACTGCAAGGTACATCGGGTGCGAAATTTAAGTTTATCTCGTGCCATAGGCGACCGTTTTGCAAAGCCTGCCGTTTCAGGGGAGGTTGAAATCAAATGCTTCCCCGTGTATGACGATAAGGATGAATTTATAGTCTTAGCCAGCGATGGATTGTGGGATGTGATGTCAAGCCAAGAAGTTGTGTCTTACGTTCACAAGAGACTCAAGGCCCCGCCTAAAGAAGGGGCGGCCATAGCATGCGATGAGGATATGGCTTGTCTCAAGTACCTTCGAAGAAAAAACATGTCTAGATTCATCGCCAATGAAGCTTTGAGACGGGGATCTGGTGACAACATCTCCGTTGTTATTGTTTGGTTGAACGAGCACGATGAGATTTTGCCTATTTTGGATTGATTCGTTTGCATTGCGTAGCTCCTGGACAACACATTTCTCTAAGCTGCTCTTCTTCAAACGCCATCGAGTCGAAAAATGATTGTCTCGAAGCGCAATCGAAAATCTGCATCTTACACCGGGTGTCCAAAGAACAATCTCTTGCAGCGTTCCCACCGAGTCGAATAAGCCCAAATGCCAACTCCAACTTTCTGTCCGTGACCTATCTAACCCATTTCTGAGGCCTAGAAAGTTGACAGAACGTACGTGGACCAATAATGCTTGTGTTTGAAGAAAAGAAATATACTCTTCTTAGCTATAATTTAGTAGTTTGTTTGAAGTCTATTTAGTATTGCACAGGCCTTTGCAAGCATTCACAATATCCCAATATCCACGAGCCAACGAAGTCTGCTCCTCAAGCTTCTCAAGCAGCGAGGCAGTGCGCAAGTCTATCAATGCCGCTCGCTGCGCTTCTCCTCCAGGGTGCGATCCTTTTGCCATCGCCATCAGAGCTTGCTTGTGATAGGGCGCATACCCTCTCCCGGTGACGACATCCCCCAAAACATGTTTCGCCGTCTCTTCGTCAACCTTGGTAGCCACGAGGGAGCGGAGGGCCTTGATACGGTTGCTTGTGTACTCGAACTCCCTGTACTTAGTGCGACGTAGGATCTCACGTGTTCGAACGTGAAAGAGGTTGGGGATGTCGATATCAACATCACACGACAGCATAGTCTGATGAGGTTCAGCTTCCACCTGTACCGCATCTGGCTGAGCATTTTCGGTCTCGTTATTTACAGCTCTTCTCCTCGTCGTCAACTCCGCCTCGTGGTCTCTTTCGGGAGACATCTTCGTATGCCGCTTCTTGGTCAAGGGCTCCGCCCCATCCAACGTCATGTCGTAGTTCAAAATGATTGGATGCGTGCACGGCTCGACCTTTAAGAGTAATTGCTTCTCCACGAGTAAACTCCTCACGTCAGAAAACAACATTCGACTGCAGCCGAATAGGTTCGTGAGCTCTTCGTTGTTGTTCACGACGGAAAGGTCGATGACATCTTGCAAATTCCTAGTTCGAATGTAGAAGAATATTGCATGGAGAGCCTCGTCCATCGTCAGGGTGTTGGGTATGTGCGAGTCAGCCGAAGTAGGCGACGGCTGATGACCGGCTAATGCTCCATCGTCATTCCCGGTGGCAATCGCAGAAGAGTTCGACGCATCATTCTCCGAATTAGCAGATGACGAGATGAGCGACATCATCTCTCCGCCCGGCCGCTTCCTCTTCTTCGATTTGCTACCGCTCTTATCTTTGCTCTTCAGCTCAGCGGCGGCTTTCTTCCCGATAAATGTGGGGAAGAAGACACCGCACAGCTGCGGCGAGGGCAGGTAGTTCCCCCCATCGGCCTGCCGGCGATACAGTTTGACCGTCGCTGATACGTGATCCACTTTGAAGGTGCTCTTGAATACTTTCCCCCCCATCGGTATGAACTCACTCTGCTCGTTGTGCACGACAAAGAACGCGTTCGAATCCGGCGTACTGGATTTGGTGCGTTCCCAGATGAACGTCTCGACGTTGGCAGACGCGGCCGGCGCCGGGGGGTCCGGCACGACCCCAAGTCCGCTACGAGTGATGGCGGATGTCTCGCCCCCAGCCTCCGCCGATCTATCCGACTGCTTAACGATCTTCATTTCCACTTCCATCTTGTCAAATAGGTGGGTGAATTTTAGCCTCTCGACGTCCTTCTCGTTCTCGCGTTCTGTATTCCCCCCCCGCCATTGATCGCGAAGCGGGATCCTCTCCGCCTTGTTCTGCGCCAGGTCCTCGGCGTCGTCGTCGTCCCCCCCGCGACATCCGAGGATGGGAAGTCCGGCGTCCAAACGCGAATCAACCTCTTTCGCGCTGTCGTGATCAAGCTGCTTGATCAAAACGCCGCCCTCGACGACGAGGATCCACCTCCGCACCCCCTTCCTCGGCTGCCTCGCCGGGGGCGGCTTCGGTTTCGCGTCGACGACGGCGGATGCGGCCTGGTGGGCCGCCGACGAGTGCAGGAGGGCGCTGAAATCCTTGCCCCCGCCGGGGCGCACGGCGGTCGCCGTCGACATCGGAGATTGGGGAGGGCGGGGGGAAGCCTCGGCGGTACCGTTATCCCTTTCGTCGTCGTCGTCGTCGTCCCAGTCCCCGCCCTCGACGCGGTGGGAGACGAATATTCTGCGCCCCCGTCGATAGATGGTATGGGGCGAAAGAGAAGACAACGAAAAATAAATAATCGATAACCTCAATATGGATGCGGCACCGGGAAGGGGAGTTGGGGGGTGGTATTCCGAAAGCCCAACACTCACCGCATGTGCGATCGACGTGACGAGGGCGTCTCCTCGATGAGGTTCGACGCGCGACGTCGGTGCGCGGCGACTCTGGAGGACAGTCGAGATTCGAGGTCGTCGAGTCGGCGGAGGATGGAGCGCGTCCTCGTGTATATCTGGTCCATGCGCGAGGACGGATGGATGGAGGAGCACTGCGTCATAATATCATTCGCCGAGGACATCATCGTTGAAGTTTCATGAGAGGTGGTTTGGTTTGTTTCTTTCTTGTTTATGTGTTGTTGTTTTTTACGTAAGTATGGTAGTACAAAGGTATGTACGAAGTACTACGTTACTGCGTTGGCAAGGACGTCGTTTGAGCTATTCCCCATCGAGTGCCGCCGATGGACGACATGAACAACAACAGCGACAACGAGGCGGCGCAGCTGCCGCGCCTGCGATTCAAGGTTGGGGACCCCGTGATCTGTCGCGTGGGTCCTGATCCGATCACGGATTGGGCAAATGGCATGATTGTCATGTTGTCGTCCTGGCCGGTAAATCGAGCTGGACGACGGACGCAAAATCTTCGCCCCGGGCGACACTTACACTGATCAAATCATATGGGCAGATGAATCCGAATCATTGGACGATGAAAACGTCGATGACAGCGAAGACGAGGACCATGACATCCCCCCCATCCACACACGAAAGAAGGTAAAGGTTGAGAATGAGGATTGTGGGGAGAAGCGCCAAGAACGACCGCCGACAGCAATCTCCGCTTCCTCATCCTCCGGAGGCGACTGCGGCAGGACGAGCGATGGAAGGGACGGAGACGTCGCATTGTGGAAGAACTCGAGAAATCTCCAAATAATAAGTGACCCAGAAACAAACAAATGATTTTCAGTTAAATACGGAACGACTGTGTCTGGGATGGTATTCCGCGGGATGTTACTCATGTTAATATCCACTCTCCTGTCAAGGCAATAAAAGAGGGGGCATTCTACCAGTTCTTGCAGTTAATGACTGTGGATCTTGGCGAAGGGTTGAAAGAGATCGGGAAGGAGGCATTTTACAAGTGCACATCATTACGATCCATCGTCATCCCCCACACCGTCAAGACGATTAAAGACATGGCATTCTGGTATTGCTCGCAGCGGACGACTGTGACTCTTGGCAAGGGGCTGGAGGAGATAGTGGCGGCGGCGTTTGGAGGATGCACATCTCTCCGTGAGGTTTTGATTCCCCCTGCTGTCGAGAGGATTAAGGAAAGCATTCTATAAGTGCTCGCAGTTGACAACTGTGGACCTTGGCGAGGGACTGGAGGAGATTGGGGAACAGGCATCTTACGAATGCACATCGCTACATGAGATTTTGATACCCCCTGCCGTCAAGGCAATAAAGGACGAAGCATTCTTAGGTTGCTCGCAGTTGGCAATTGCTAATATGGGAGAGGATCTGGAGGAGATTGGGAGGCACGCATTTGGTCATTGTTCATTGCTTTGTGATATTGTGATACCCACCGCCGTCGAGGCAATTGGGAATAGGGCATTCTTCCGTTGCTCAGAGCTGACGACTGTGAATCTTGGCGTGGAGCTGAAGGTGATCGGGGCATTGGCGTTTATGGGTTGCATTAGACTACACGATATTTCGATCCCCTCTGCTGTAAAGATGATTAAGAATGGAGATTCTATTGTTTCTTAAGTTTGATAAATGTGAATCTAGGCGAGGGATTGGAGAGGATTGGGAAGGAGGCATTTCGTGAATGCGCAAGGATCAAACGCCTCATCATCCCCCCCACTGTCACGAAAATTCACAAGAAAGCATTCTTCCGATGCCCTAGTTTGAGGAATGTGGTATCTTGTGATAAAATTGAAGCATTTGTGACCGCAGAGTCGATGTGGGATTGGTGGAATCATGGGATTAACGAAAAGTCCCTCCGATCATATTGCTTTTTTGTCCGTTGTTGTATTCCAAAGCGTTTGGGTCTTGTACGACCAAGAAAATGGCAGAACCACATTCATGGGATGTTACATCGCATTCCATTGATCCCCCCCAAGCGCATGAGTTCATATTTCAATTTCGTCAATTCCAAGCTTTCCGCCTATGAAAGTTTGAAGGATGCTGCCACCATGTTGGAGTTAGCCATCTGGAAATCAAAAATAAACCAACGATTCAACAGGAACAACGCCGCTCTCACCATTGACACAAAGATGCAATGCCGAACTGCTTCTATCACGATGGTCACCTGTTCTGAATGTTCTGTAGTTCCTAACTGATAGCGACAACGGCATGGATTTTGTTGTTGGTAGTGAGGGTGAAGGCGGCGATGACAACAGCGATACTGAAGGCGATGAAAGCGATGAGGATGATGCAGATGACAAGTATTGGGATGATGATGACGGTGAGGGAGTTGATATTCATGATGTATTGATGGCAAATAGGGATGATGATATCAACGAAAGCGAAGAGGACGAGGAAGATGACGGTGATAGCGATGACTGTTTCTTTCAATCCGATGATGATAGCAATGAAAGCAAAGAAGACAATGCCTAGGGCGTACGCAATCGAATGATGATGAAATATATAATAGCTGCTTTTATTTTCTGGATTCCTTGCATGGACCAGAATTCGCACACTGATTTTTCAGGCTGCTGACTGTCAATTGTATGGGCATTGGTTTCCCCACTCTCTCGTCGCACTTTAGCCACGCGCAAAATTCACGAATGCATGTTCTACCCCATCGCACTTGCGTTTCATGTCTCGCTCACTATCCTTAACGACAACTACTCTCCATCACTAACGACAATCGTACCCTCCAATTCCAAGAACTTCTCGATGTCCTTCCTCAACTCGTCCAGATATTTCAACTGTTCGTCCTTATTCTCCTTTCCCGGACGACTCGCTCGATTGATCCCGATTAGATCGAACGTGACGGCATTGCTAAGATATATCGATTCCCCCCCGCGCAACTTATCGTCGGTCAGCATCTTCCGCGCCCTGCCCAATTTGGCCTTGCGAAAGTACGCGTCCGACTCCTTCGTGTATTGCATGACCTCCTCGTAGGATCCAGAATTTATTAGTTTGGATAAAGTGGATACCACCCCCTCGGTAGATTGGAGTTCGTATCTAATTGCGTCGAATGCCTCCTTCACGGACTGTTTCGTTATGACCGGCGATTCCTTGGCGATTGCCGGGAGCGGCGAAACTGTGGTGGCTGCTACCGTCGATGCTTTTATTACAGCTACGCAAGAGGAGATCGATCGTTCGAGGAAGCTTCGACGTGTCGGCTTGGCGGCGTCGACGATGGATATGTCATCGCCGTCGTTACATCCCACTCGCACCCCCCCTCCTGGCATTCCGTCTCCTATTTGAGATGACGCCCCGCCCAAAAAGGTTGAAGGGCATCGCGGACGCTGGTCGACGGATATGAAGCCACTAGATGGCGTGGATCCGAGGAAGAAAAGTATTGCCGATGGGAGCAACGACGCCTTGAGAAACAACATCGCGGTTATTGTGTGGAGGATTGATGAACTCATTCACCTCAACCTCTTGTATCGTATCGTACTCCTAAGACAAATCGGTTTCCTAGGTAGGTAAGTTCCAGGTGGCATCAAGAAGGCGCGCAGCACAGCGATTTTCAGCGGCATGTTGTAAGATAGTACTACTATTTTTTCATACTTATCGTGCTTATTACAATACATAATAGTAAAGAAATAGTACTATTCCTACCCCATAGCAAGCAACTATGGTATGTACTACACGCACTCACAAAAAAAACAACACAGCTGATGACCACGTCCCGTAACAGAGGAAAAGAGGAGATGAGAGGGGGAGAAACAAGGATGATTCATTTTCGAAACACATCCTCTTCGAAGACTTCTGAGAGCATCGATTAAAAGTAGTTCGGGAGCAACCGCATGCTTGCGTGCTGGAGTGTTTAGCCGCGCCCGAATCAAACGTCGCTGGGCTTCGAATTTTGGGGTCGTGTCAGCAAAGCAGATATTCACCACAACCTTGGACAGGAGAAGATACTACATCTCTCACCTTGAATATCGCACGGCCCATTTTTTTCCATAAGCACAGACGAAGCCGACCATGTCCATGCGTCATCGACGAGCGCTGGCTCGTGCATCTTTCCTCGCATGTTGCGCCCACGACACATTTGCTTTCCCTGGGATTCTTAGGCCGGATACATCACATGGCTTGCGTAGGCATCCTCTCCACTACCCCTCGCCATTGAATGCATCGCGAGGAATACAAAGACAAAGATTCGCTCGTGCCGGTCTCAGGGCCGAGCCCGACGACGACACATCGGCATCGAACGATAATCTAGAAAAAAACGTATTCTCATCCGACGATGACGCGCTAATTCGGACACTAGACTCGAACAACCTCGAGGAGATCCTATCGTACCTTCAATCCCATCCCTCCTCCATCCCATCCCTATCGTCATCGCAAATGCGATCGATATTTCACGCCATCGAGGTGGCGACCGTCGAGTCGGACGAGAATACCGTCAATAAGCGCGCGATAGAGGACGCGAAGTCGATCGAATTTCGCTCGCTCGATCGCGTCCGTTCGCGAATGACGAGTCTGTACCGCCTCTTGCGGGAGGAGGGACGATTGGACGTCTTCGGCGCCGTGGGACGTCCGCCGCCGTCGGGAGTACCGGTCTATCCGACGTCCGGATCGAAGCTCATATCTCCGACGTTGCTCGAGGAGATCACGAACATGGAAATGTTAAGCCTCACCCCCCGACCTACCAACCTGTTATTGTACGGCGGTGTCGCGCTGGCGGTACTGGAGGGATTCGCTAGCCTGTACCTTGGCATTGATTTCAATCTCCTCGTCGCTTGTACCATCCTCTTGGCGGTCATGGATCAGGCCCTGGTGAGCGGTGCCGTCTTCGAGACGGCGCTTCGCATGGCGAGGCCGGAAATGGGGGGCAGGATCACCCGCCACGAGGCCGGGCATTTCCTCTGCGCCTATTTGCTCGGATGTCCCGTCGAGGGCGTCGTACTTAGCACGTGGGCCGCGTTGAACGACGGGCGGTTCGGGGGTAGGTCCGCGCGCGCAGTTTCCGCCGGTACGTCATACTACGATCTCGACCTGAGCGAGCAGATATCGGGCACGAAGCCGCTGACGAGGGAGTCCATCGATAGGTATTCGATCATCGTCATGGGGGGGATAGCCGCGGAAGCGATCGAGTTCGGACGTGCCGATGGAGGGGCGGGGGATGAGGATGCTCTCGTCAGGTTTTTGCGATCGTTGAATCCGCGCAGTCAGAATGCCATTTCGGCCTGGACGCCGGACCTAATTCGGAATCAGGCGAGATGGGGCGCCACGCAAGCAGTGCTATTGTTGAGGGAGTACAAGCCATGCTACGATGCGCTGGTCGATGCTTTGGAACGGGGGGGGGACCTTGGTCAGTGCATAGTTGCGATAGAGGAGGCGGCGAAGAGGGAGAACAAGGGTCGGCTGCAAAAGCCCCTGGGAATCGTAACAGAGGAAGGAGAGTTTGGAAAATGGGCTGCTATTGATGAGATGGGCAATGAAAATAGCCTCGAAGCTGAATCATCCTTTGGCGAAGCCGGGTCTACGCCGCAGCCAAGCAGCATGTCGAAAACACCATCGGATGACACGAATGGTGTACCAACATATGGTGATGATCCCATAACTAGCACTGAAGCGTTTTTACAAAAGTATCGACAGGTAATGGAGAAGAAACTTGCTAGCATAGATGAGAAGTTAGAAGAGCTAGAAGCGAAGGAAAGAAATGCTTCTCCCGACTCTTAGTCATAATAAATACTATGAAGATTACTGTTAATATCACATCCTCATCTTATTCTCCTTATTCTCCTCGCAGCACTTTTACCAGTTATCGTCATCCCATCCGGTACTCCTCATCCGCCTCGTCTTCGCCTTCTCCGCCTTGCGCGCTTCTCGCTTCAGGTCCTCGCCAAACGCCTCTTCGTCCTGGTGTCGTGCATCCAAGTCCCTGTGTCGCGTGCCAACGCTCACCGGCTGCCGAACTATCCCATTCGTTTCCGAAATGCGACCGCTGCCAACCCAGCCGCTACCACCCGTCGCGTAGCGATCCATCGCGCCGTCGAAACGACGGCCGTCGTTTCGCCTCAACCTTGCTCGTAAGACCACCGCCAGATGCTCCACCAACACCACCGAACGATGTCTGCCGTACTCACTCCCAATGGAAATTGTCATGGTGAGGGGCGACACCGGACCGTGTCCGCCCTCATCGATCGATTCTACGAGTACCTTTATTATTTCGTCGGCGATTTCGTCGGCTCGACTTCTCATCGGACTGCGTGCGTCGCCCTTAGTCGTCGTCGCGTGCCCTTCCTCTATTCGCCCCTCCTCATTCTCGTCGTCGTCGCCATCGTCCCGTCTGGACGGGTTCAGGAGCGATCGCCTAACGAGGTACGATAGGCCGTTGAATTTCGAAACGTGTCCGGGCGCGCGATCGAGATCTCGCACATCCAATGGCGGGAGCGGATGCGTGTAAGTGAAGCCGTTCCGTGCGTGGGGGGGGGCGCCGTATTTGTAACCGAAGGACTCGAGCTCGAGATGCACGGACGCCTTGCCGTGGTGGGCGAGCATGCCGTGGCCCGCAGTGGCGTCGTCGCGCCCTCGAGGGATTCGGGAGGAGGGTGGTCTTGCGTCGATAATTGCAGCGCGCTGTTTATCGATCACGGCATCGTCTCGATTCGTCGATGCACGCATTCGTCCACCCTCCCTCTTCCAATCCTCGTCGTGCTCACCGTATTCGGCAAGCAACTTCGAAAGCGGCATGCGAAGGCGCGTTCGAAAGTCATCACTTGTCATATCGTCCTCGGTCTCTTCCTTCGCGTGTTCTAGCAATTCGTTATTCGATGACCAATGCCGCCCCTGTTGTCGAGACTGCTTTTGCTGTATTCGTGATCGATCGTTCAACCAATCGGTGTCGCGCTCGCCGTACTCTCCCAAGAGATCCAATATCGGCAATCGAAGGCGCGACATAAAGTCTTCATTCGTCATGTCCTCTCCTCCGTCCGACGGGGTCGTGCCATAACCGCCGACGTCGTCGTCGTCGTCTACATCGTACTCTCCCCCCCCCGCCGCCGCCGCCGCCGCCGCCGCGGCGAGATCGATGGCCTCCATCGACGATAGCAACAGCGTCACGGCGGAGGTGCAAGCGATGGCGGTCGATATCGCGTCCGCCGATCCACCGCACTCCTCAAACTCGGACGCGACCGCACTCCGGATGCGTTCGACGATCGCATCGTCGTCCTGGTACTCGTCATCGCCTTCCTGCCTGAGGACGTCTTTCGGATTCGTGGCGGCCCTCCCGACCGCATCATTAAACGACGACGGATGAGCCCTCCGTTGATCCTCGCGGCCGCGATCATCGACCGTGGTTTTTCCCGTTCGGTGTACGACCGTAGCGGATCCTCCCCCCCCCCCCCCCTCTCCTCCTCCTCCTCCTCCCGCCCAACGGCCACTTCCGAACCCCCCCCCTCTTCCACCCCCTCCCCTTCCTTTACTGCCATTATTCCACCCCCCGCCGCCGAAATCGGTCCTCTCCCTGGACACGCGCAGCGTCCGTCCGTCGAATACGACCCCGTCCAACACGCGCACGGCGTAATCCACGTCACGAAATTCCACGAGGGCGTGGGCGGCGTTGTTGCCCCTACCGTTAACTCCGCGCGCGGCATTGCCGCCGCCGCCATCCCCCCCGGCCCTATACACGACACGTATGCCCCCGTCGTCGCCTCCCGCATTGGCAGCAGTGGCGCCGGTGCGATGAGCCTGGGGATTAGGAGGGGGTGGGGGGGGGGGATATCCGACGACGTCGAGTCGATGAGGCACGAATAGGTCGGCGTGCAGTCGCGCGGGCAAATCGGGACGGTATCGTAGGTTGCCGATGTACGCCCTCCGTCTCCTGGCGTTGTTCGTCGCGCCGTCGCCGCGGCCGGACATGTCGCTTAATGGTGCGCTGGCTTGGACTTAGGGGAAGAAGTGGAGGGCCAGATATGATGAGAGAGGTGACCATTTCAGGTCGAGGGGGCGGCGCCAGGGCAGGGGTGAATGGCTGGCGCGCGATCGATTTTTGATTTGGGACATGAATAGAGTATTGATTCCTATTTCATCTACGACCGCGCAAGATCCAGTTCCCGCCATTGCCTCCAGAGACGCAATTATTGCTTCACAAACGGCTATTTGACCCACAACATGACGATCCTCATCGTACGATCGTCCTGCGATCTCCCGAAGGGAGACATACACGAGCATTCATCCGGATTGTCATCCTCGTCGTCGTCGTCGTCGGCAGTCGACTATGGCCGCCGAGGACGTGGGGGACGACGACACGAAGAACACGACGCGGTGGGATACATCGCCTCCCATCCCCTCCAATGCGACGTCGTGCTCTTGCCGAGGAAGCCCGTGACATTGCTGGATAATGACGATGACATCAATCGTGTAAGAGGGGAGGAGAGCTCCATCGATGGTAGTGGTACTGCCGAAGGTCATCGCCGTCATCATCACCATCGCAACGGCACCACGAGCGTCATCGAGGACGACGACGCCCCTCCCACCCCCCTTCCAGCCCTACTTCGTTATGCCAATGTCGTGCTGAGCCCGTGCGGCACGAACAGCGTCATCGTTATCGATGATACGCTACCGCCCTCCTCCTCCAATCATTACCTCTTGAGCCTCGTTCGATGCACGGTGGTGGTGGAGGGCGTCGTCGACAATGACAACGACAATGACGACGACTACAATGACGATGAAGATGACGACGACGCTCGGCCATCGACCAATCGATCGTCATTGCTCCTACCGGTAACTGCCATTCCATCGACGTTCCGACTGTCGTTCGCCGACGCCGCCGGTGGCGATCGATCCACCCTCTATCCCCCCACCGCCGTCGTCGGGGAGATACACGTGTCGTTCGATTACGTCGATGCCATGGAGTATTACCATCGCGACTTCGCCGTCCACCGCCGCCGACACCGTCGTTCCAAAGTTTCCCATCGTCGCCATCGCGATCGTCCCGATGAGGGAGCGGCGAATGACGCGTGTCGTAGTACCTCCGGGCACATGTCGGGGAAGGTTCGTGATGCCGCGACCGTCGGGAGGAACGATTTGTCGACAGCGCCCGCTCCGTTATCGCAATCGTCTATGCCAAACGACAACGGATATGGCCGTCGCGAGCAACAACGCAGGACGATGATGATGGAGTCCATCTCGCGGTCGCTCGAACGCGACTCCATGCTCGTCAGGAGGGCCCTGCTCGGACTCGGATGCGCGGGTGCCGTGCTGGTCGTGGCGCTGGCGTGGGCGATACGGAGGATGATGGCGACGTCGACGACGCATGGGCGACGGGGTGCCACGAAGCGAGGCGCCGCCGTCGTCGTCGGGAGTGGTGGGAGGTCGGTCCCCCGGGAGGTAGGCACCGTCTCGGAGCGACGCGTGATTCGCGCCGAGGAGGTCTGCGACGACGACGACGACAACGACGACGCCGCCGGCGTTGGCCGTTCCATCCCATCCCCCGAACGGGACGACATCGGTGGACGTCCACGTCATTGGTGCGAATACGACCTCTCCCCGTCCAAGAATGCCAACAGATGTCGGGATCAGGATCCGAGGAACGAAGACGACGTTTCCTTTGTGGAGAAAAGCGACGATATTCCACATTCCCTCTTCACTCCAATGAAGTCGAGAGCCAAGGTTTTCGAGGAGGGACTCGCTTCGAGCAAATCGCATCGTTTCCCGTCGCGTGAGCCTGACTACGACACGCCAATGAGATCCGAGCACAGTCCTCCTCCAAACAAAGTGAGCCTTCTGACGCTCTCGCATCACATCGAAACTGTATTCGCCGATGAAGAAAGCGACGAGTTGTCCCAGAGGAGCGTTTCGACCAATGCCTTGTCAAGTGTAGAAACGGATGCCCAAAGAACAGGAGTCGAGTCTAGTACTGACAGGTCTTGCATCATCGTCGGAGTAAGAGGAAGTCACACAAGTCGGCTGGATCCTGATTCGCGTGACGACTTGCCCGATGATGTTATCGATGCGCTATCTCGAAAGTGCATCAAATCGACAAACGATACGTCCGAATCAATAACTCTCGGGAATGGATCAAGTGTGGTGTCATCTGATGCGTCTCGCATTATCGACGGACGAGAAGAAGATGATGCGGGCGGACAAGATCATGATTCACCTGGCGATACGACTGTCTCGATCGATAATGGCTGCGACCGAGGATCGCCTAGCAGCTGTGGCGAGCCGAAGATGCTTTCCATCGCATGTGCCATGTCCACTGCCTCGAAATGCATCTGGAGAGATGGATCGTCGGGAGACATGACAAAAACAGGGGTTATTACGAATCTATCCCCTGACGTGTCGTTTCTTACTTCTGCCTTCGACGACATCGTCAATATCTTCGCGACGAAGAAAGCGGTGCCGACTTCACTTGAAAGGGTCATGGACATGGCGTTGCCCGAAAAGTCGAGCGATCACAAAACTGGACCAGCAAACAGCTGTCAATCTAAGTTTGTCCGCAACGCCAACTCTTTGGAATCCCCCTTCTTGGAATTGAAGGCGGGGCACCCGGTGAATGCAAGTTACGACTGCGCCGACTTCAATGCCAATACCGGTTGGCGTGTTTTTCAACATTGCGACGAACGCATCATAAATGATTCCAATCTTTCGATGGAGGTGGACAAGGATTCCGCCGATGCTAAATATGGTGAATTGTTGGTGGTGGAGGATGGTAAGAATGACGAGCGAGACTTGCTTGCGGTTAGGACAGCTGTATCATGTCAGCTGTTAAAATCGAATGAAAGTATTAATTCAATTGGAGAGGACGACGAAAACGGCAGGAATCAATCGTCTTTTTACGCTGCAACAATTGATAAAATTGTCATCGACTCGGACTTGAACTACGACACAGCTCAATTGATTCGTTCACAGGCTAACATGATGTCAGACAAGGCTGTGGTAACAGACTTCGCACAGCAAATGGATACAAAAACTGCAGTGGCCGCGGTAAATACTAACACAGACGATTTTGAGGACGTTCTCATGTGTGGAGTCGTCACAACTGATGCAACACGATTTCCTACTGGTTTTTTAGAGGAGCTCGTTGAGAGGGCCACCGAGTTGATGGCACCCAGCAAGACTGGAAAGAGGAACGAGGCCTCTGAGGTTGGCCAGCTACCATCAAGGTATTCGGCGAATACTGCTAATATCGCATCTTCAGTGGCGATGAGGGCATCAGAGGTTAAAGGCTGGAAAGCATCACCCGGTCGGTTGCATGGGGGCGAGAGCAATATTCAGTTGACTCATTCAGTTACAAATACGACAAAAATAATGTTAACCCCACTGCCTCAGTCCTCAAGGTCAACTCCGGGAAGCTCTTTTACAGGAGAGACCAGCGATGAGTTCCTATCTGACTACTGGTAAAAACAAACAGGCACGGTTGCTTGTTTTGTCTTCATGATGGCTCAATATATGTGATCATAAAATATTGTAGTGCACATCCGTAGTTTCCTCAATCATTTAATGTTGGGGGGCTGGGACTGCTTTTGATTGTCCTTCAAACAAAAAGCCCACCTTCAAGCAGTGACTTGTCATTTTGTTTTGCTTGCCGCACACACTCTAAGATGCAGCGAATCACCAACTCTACCGCTTTCAATTGTTTGAAAGTGTTCATCCTTCAGACCTCGTATAAGTAGAATCCCTGATATGCGACTTCGACAATTCTTCGGTTGTGTTGAGGAATTCAAGTATTGAAGAAATATGCATCGCACGTCGAATTAAGCGGAACTGTTGAACATAAATGACGATAAAATTCTTTACTGTGAAAAAAGACATTGGTTTTGCAGTGCCAAGATCTGGAATTCATGCATATGATTTTAGCAAGGCACCGCTTGTAGAGAATTGGCTCGATCCGGTTTTGATCATGGGCTATGACGGTGGCATTCCTTTCTGGGAGCCCATGATTCCATATCCTGTCGTGAGCGGAAAAAGTTCTATGCTAGGTAATTCCTAACCCTCAGCTAACCCTTAGCGGACTAAGGTTTCAATTGTTAATAAGGCGGTAGTACTTTCATACATGTCATTAATAGGATGCAACATGAATAACTCATCGTCGAAGTGAGTAATCTAATTTTTGAAGAAATAATATGCATCGAATGCCAAATAGAGAGGGGCCGTTAACATGTGATGTTGAAATCCTTTCATGTGAAAAATTATAACACGATGCCTGCCCAGGCAGTGTGTTAGCTCACGTCGCCTGTAAGTAGCTTAGCGTTGGCCTGAATCTCCAGGCATCGGTCGACCAATCGCTTCTTTGTGGACTGAGAGGTTACGATGTGGTTCAGTATGATTTCTGCACCATCCCCACACAGAGCGAGAGCGACAGATGCAGAGTGAAGTGCCACTTTGCTTGTAACAACGGTTGAGATTTCACTATCGTTCATTTCCTCTTCCTCAGTCAAATTAGTTGATTTGTTTTTATGAAGATATGTAGCATCTTTGTCCGCTCTGTCCAATAAAAGAAACAATTCGGTCATAATCTTCTTCCCGTGGTGGGGCATGACGGGATATGAGCCGTTCATCAATGAAATCATACCAGCGAGTGCCGAAACCTGAGCCGAACGGACTCCCAAGCCAATACCGCTCCATCCAACCAAAGGGAGTATCGCTGCAAGCCCGATCCGTGCTATCTCGACAGATGCGGCTTCAGGAAAATCCACGAGTTGTGCAAGGAGAGGATTGATGCCCGCAACAAAGGCCCCTGCTATCCGTTCGTCATTACCGCCACGGCCACCTGCTCGAACTAGCTTCCCAATCGCGATGAGCAAATCTCCGGCAGATTTGCGAGCCAGCGCGCGAACTGCTGACGCGGACACTGCTGCTGTACCTTGATTGCGAGTGCACAAACCTCCCAAAAATCGTATCCATCTTGACTGAGCCGAACATACGAGGGTTAGAAAGGTTGGCTCTTCACGGACGACCATTCGGATTGCGCCCTCGAACGAAGATGTCAAAAGTGGACCATATTTCTCGACAAAAGATGGAACCGAATCCAGTTTGCTGGCCGCCTCGATGACAGATATGGATATGAGAGCTCCGACGGCCAGGTTGATGGATTGGACATCGTCGAGAAGGGACAACGCGACGGGAATGGCGTCAGAAAATGTCTCGTCTCGCATCTCAAAGCTGATTGCACAGAGAATAATTGCAGCTGCCGACACTCTCATCGGAATCTCTATGTGAGACTTCTCGCTAGATGTGACAGGCACAACCGCCGCTCTCGCGCGATTGTCATTTGAACCGATATTGCGTTGTACCATTGGCATAAATACGCCACTAGCACGAGGTTGGCCCGTCATGGCGTTAGCATCGAGACTATCCGTATCCATTGACCTACCAAAAAAGTTAGCACGTGTGGTCGACACGAGAACGCCAACGCCAATGTTTCGACTTATTCCGCGTAGTAGAATCCTGAGGTACCGTGTGCGGTCTCCCCCGGGGAGACATTTCAAATTCACCTCTTCCTTGCACTGAGACGATGCAACGAGGAGCGAGGCAAGATGTATTGATCGAATCAATTTAATGGCGACTCGGGATCCTATCCCCGATACGCCGTCGGTCTGTTCGATAAAGTGCAAGATAGAATTTGGTGATTAGGGTGTCTTTGTCACAGAAAGGTAATCGTAGCTTCCCATGTCGACGTTCCTCGAAACTCACCCACGGTGCATCCAACTGGGCGGACTTAACGGACCAATCCACGACCGATCGTTGCATGAAATCGCTCGTCTTGATGGATTCGGATAATAGCACGATCGGAGGATGCGAACACTCTTGGAGGGTATGTGCAATCGACAGCAGGTTGCTAGGTCCATGCATTTCTATGTTACTACAATCATTATGGTCATCGTTGATGTGTCCACACGATATCCAATCCAGTAGGGATCCACAGCCGAATACGCCGCTATTCAATTTTCCATCGCCGACGAACGGCGCCGCTGCCACCGTCGCAATTGCCATGCACCGTCGCACCACCATCGTGGTAGTATCGGATACTCCCACGTCGCATTTGTCGTCGTTGCCAGTACTTTGATGCATGTGCAAGCGATGAACGAGATGCAGTACTGACACCGTGTGCTCGATGAGCCGTAACAAGCAGGGGAGGAGGACGTTCCGAACCTTCCACAACGCCGACGCGTCCTCCTTCTTCGGTAGCTCGATCGACCACCGTAGGACGTCATCGGCAATGACAGTCACTACATTTTTCAAACACTCATAATCATCGTGAGAGGTGCCGAGGCTCGTTGTATCGCCACTGGATGTGCCGATTTCGTCTACTCCGTCAACGTCGTTCCGTTCCGCCGACGACTCTCCTTCTGAGTCGACGACGCTTTCCAATGGGGTAGGCGTCATCGTCGGATCGATGATATTCGATTCCTCATTCAGCGCATCATCGTACCCTTCACTTTTTCTTCGGGCAGCAGTTGACGGCGGCGACAACGACGACGACGACGACGACGGAGTAGTGCCGCGAGGAAATGGCCCCTCCCCGACCCTCGTCGACACCATCAAATGGGCAATCAGCAATTCGTAATGTTTCAGAATTTCTACCACGGCGTCCATCGTAATGCCGCTCCCCCCCCCCGCCGCCAGCGTCCCCCCGCCACGGCCCATACGTCCGACGACATGCGGATGTATCTCGGATACGTAGAGGGATGATAACTCCATGGGAATAACGACGGCGCCCATCCCCATCATCCCCCTCGTACTCGCATTCGTCGTCGTTATCGCGTCATCGTCGTCATTCGTCGACCACGCGATCGACGTCCTCGTAGACGACGTGACGTAGACGCGCGTTTCCTCGAACAGTCGATCGCGCCAATGGGCGCACACGGGGGATAGCATCGGCATCGGACGTCCGAGTACGTCGTCGAAGTACGGATATCGGTCGTCGTCGTCGTCGTGGCGACCGTCCTCGTTTTCGGGCGAATCACGAGGACGATGACGACGATCAGAGGAGGAGGAGGACGACGACGACGACGAGACGCGATGATGATGATGATGGTAATGGATCGGATCGGAGTAGTGCTGTACCAACGAGATGCAGGCATCGCGAGCGGCTGATCGTAGGCGGCGACGATCGTGATGATGATTCGGCGGCATCGTCGGATGATGATTCATTTTTTTTTTTCGCCAATCGATGATTTTTTCGACGAATGCGATTCCTCGAACTACGCCCTCATGAGAGAGATGGCGGAGGTTCTCTCTCTTCTCTCTCTCTCCTCAACAGAGATGCTCGCAAGTACTGAGGGGGAGAAACGGCAATTGATATCACCGCACGATCACCCGGGGCCGTCATTCAGGAATCGCTCCGGCGCAGTCAAGCTGTGTCTGTGTGAATGAGCTGCAGTGTTGTGCTGCTCGCTTAGGAAAGCGATGGGGCTCCAATATCTCCCCCCGCCCCCCCCCCCCCCCCCCCCCCCCCCCCCCCCCCCCCCCCCC
>JALLBA010000016.1:0-45646 GCA_036939675.1 Cyclostephanos invisitatus | reverse complement strand
AGTGTTCATCAAAACGCTCAGGACACTTTGTATACAAAACCCTGCTTCGTATGTCATGAGCAGTGCATTTTTGAGAATCCAATTTTGTTCGTTCACCAAGGCCTTCCATCCGGCGTATGTGTGGAATCGGTACCAAGAGTCACCAGGATCGATTTTCGTGCGTCCACAAGTGGCGCTGCCTAAAACTGGATACCTACAAGTTCTGTCGAAGTCGTCATACAAGAGGCTTATCATTGGGACTAACTCTATCTTCATTAGATAGAGCTTTGGAACTAAGCTCTATCCAAATTCAAGAATGAGCGAATCTTCCAAGGCGCCTGAGGGGTTAAAAGATGCCAAGTGCAAGAAAGGGAAACTGGGGGTTCGTCCACCCATCCCATATGTCCCTCCTACAGATCTACTACAGACCAAGGAGAATACGAACACTCTCAAGGTGAATTTGTCCAATGGGACAGTTTTTACGATGAGTATCTTTGCCAAGGGTAACCTGGAAGATTACCTTTCACATCTGCAACCGGTCCTACATCTTTTCAGACAGAAAGGACTCGAGGAGCAGCTCAAGAAGCATAGCAAGGAGCTGAGGGATGCGCATATCGCCCTAGAAGCCCTAAGAAAGCAAAAGTCTATTGGTCCTTGGGATAAGAGTTCCAAAGAGGCCCCGGACGATTTCAAAGAAAAGTTGATGCTGACCAAAGAGTTGGCCCAATTGACTCAGAAGCAGTATATTGAGGTAGTAGCAAGTACGTATGAGCTCCTTTGCAATCTGCTGGCCAGCAAGCCACAGCCCAAATGGGGCGAGAAATGCACAATGGTGACTCGTGGGCTGGTGTAAAAGGGGAAAGGAACAAAGGCAATCACGTGAAGAGCTTTGCCACCTTTCTAGATTCTCTTGAGCTACATAAGCTCATGTTTTTACCCACGATGCTGCCAAGAGGCAGAAGTACTACATCCAGCAACAAGTACGTAAGCCCCAGAGGGCTACCTTACACCAGTTTATCTCCTGTGTGGAAGTACCGAATGGATACATTATCCTGCTTATTCTGAAGAACAGCCCTAAGGCCTAAGGCTGTTGCAACCACTAAAAAGGGTAACGTCCCTTTTTATTGTGTCAATCTTGCATCGATTCTTCTGGCCGCTGTACCCATCGGGTGGCAGAACCAGTACAATCTCATGCACTCCACTGTGCCAGAATCGCCATGTACACTGCTCATGGACCTGGAAAACATTGAGCGTGTCATGATGGAGCATGACAACAAAATGGCTTGGTCAAAGGAAAGGGCTACTACAGCCCGTCCTGAAAAGGGGATGCCCAAGAGAGGCGCATCAGGCGGGGGCTCGACTAATCGAGTCCCAAAGAAGGCGCGCACAGAGACGTTTTGTCAGCTGTGCAAGACTCACGGTGGCTCCCACCTGACCCACAATATGAGCAAGTGTCGCCGTTATGACAAGGATGGCAAGCCCCACAGTGCATTTGGAGGTAAGCCGACAGCCGAGCATAAGCCCTACAAAAAGCATGGGGGCAAAAAAGGGCTGGCGTATATGACAGCCATGCTTTAGGTCATTCAGAAAGGCCAGAAAAAAGCTACTAAGAGTAAGAAGTGCAATAAGCGCTTGCATGACGCTAGTAGTAGTGATACCGATAGTGAATAGGAATCTGGGTCCGGTGACACGGGATTAGGTAGAGACAAGCAATAGATAAGCCAAACGGCGTCATTTTTTGTCTACTACAGCCCGTCCGATTAAAGTCACTGAAGAATTCCCTGAAGAAGTCCCTGATGATCTCGAGTCTATCAGGGCGGATCAAGTAGCAAAATTTCACAAAAATTCAGGGAAAGAGACTGCAGTAGTAGCAGTAATGACTGTATTTTCTAAAAAGCATAAAAGTGGCATAACGCAAGGTTCAAGGAAAACCGTGTTGGGCCTAAAATCGAAGAATTTAGTACTAAATCAGACTAAATTAAAGCTAAAAAAGCTAAATTGTGCCCAAATCGCACTACTAAGTACAATTGTAGCGCCATCAAGGGGCTAATTGCCAAAAATAAGACAATTAGGGTCCTACTCGACTCAGGTTTGAGTGGAGACCTCCTTTTCTCGAAAAAGGGCTCAAAAGACATACCCGTTATTATGAGGGCTGTCCCACAGTCGTGGGGTACTTCTATGTTATTAAGAGGGCTGTCCCACAGTCGTGGGGTACTTCTAATGGCACCTTTGTCATGGACAAGGTGAGTGACATTGAGATATCATTCTGGGAATACTTGACCACTTCAAAGGTACATTTGCAGCCAGATATCGTAGAATATAAGCCCAGACTTGGAGTACCTATGTATGACCTCATTATTGGCAAGGAAACTATGCACAATTTAGGGGTAGTATTGGACTTCAAGGAAAGTACCATACAAATAGACAAAATCCTCTTGCCCATGAGGAATATCACCAATCTGCAACTAAAACCGTGCTAACACAAATCATTCTCAAGAGCCAGTAAGCTATTCTAGCCATTGTAAAGGAGATTCGCTCTCACCTCAGTGCGACCAATAGAGAGAAGCTACTCTCAATACTGCTCCAGTATGAGCCGCTGTTCGACAGCACTTATGGTGACTGGAACTGCGCAAGAACCAGTGAGTACCTCTGAAAGACAAATTTTGCATCTGGCAAAATAAATTGTATTGCGAGAGGGTGCTTTATTGTTTAAATGTAACAAATTTTTTCCTGTATCTATGCAATTGTTTTTTTTAATGATACATTACACATTGTATTTATACAACACTTCATTATTTCAATTAAAGTGTTTTTGTTTCAATAACAACAGTAATCTTTTCGTATTATAAACAATACCTTGTTTGTTATAACCAATCCACGTTTTCATTTTGCCACCTTTTCATTTTGATACAGTAAATTGTTCTCTTGGCACAAAGCAGACTCATTATAATTCCCAGATTGTGCTTCTTTTTGTTCAAGTAAATTGCCTTCTAGCAAACAATTTGTTGCAACCATAAAAAATATTTTATTTCATTTTAATGCACTAAATTGCATTAAAGATTTATTTTTGATAATTCTGTCTACAAAATGTTTTCTGATACAATTTGTTGCTTCATTTTACAACCTATAATTTTTCTCTCTAAAAACATAAATTTGCATCACTACTTAACCCGTCGATTGTTATCCCTTGCCATTTGACTCCTCGTGCCTTTTGCTGGACTCCCCACACTTTGTTCTCCCTTACCAGTCCTATTTCGACCACTGCTCCTTTCATTCAATTCCATGCTGATGTTGTCTTTGTCTTTTTCACCTTCTATTCCATCACCATAACCTTCATTGTCATCACTTTCTTCATCATGCGTATCCCTCTCCTCTCTTGACCATCTCTTACTCAGTAAATCATTACCAATGTCTGAATTGTACCCCTCCTCATCCTCCTCCTCCTTGTCCTCCTCATCTTCGTCGTTGTCATTGTTACGTCCCAATTCCACTGCTTTTTTGTGTGTACTGTCATCAGTGGAGATCCACCTTGCCAATACCAACTGCAATGTCATTTTAATTCTCATCCCCACCTTGATGTTCTTACCGTACTCATTTAACCAATGTTCGAACTCAGCATACATCTCTTGCTTCTTCACCTCATAGACAAACAGTGCCGTCCATTTTCTCTGAGCTTTCTTAAAATACTTCATCCCTTGATCACTCCATAGACTCATTTTCTCCTCTTTTTCCTTGATCACTCCATGGACTCATTTTGTCCTCTTTTTTCTTTCCCTTTACCCTCTGATCATTGAACTCTCTGCCTGATGTTGCAATCCTCATGTTTCAATATGTGTTGCTCAACTTAGGACCCACAAAATACTGCAAACTTTACTGTTGTTTGGTTTGTAGTTCTGCCATCTGAGGTTCAAAAATTTGTATAATTGAAAGAGTACATCCCTTGTGAATATGTCGATTTTACCCGCCAAGATCACTTCATCATTATGCCACTCATTATAGTTCTTACACTGTTTTAACTCCTACTGGAGTTGCTTATTCTTGGCTTCCAATTCCTGCATGCTGCACGTCATCATCTCCCAACCCTAGTTTGCACATAATCTCACCTGTTTTTCATTAACCCTTGGAACCTAACATTGTCCTTGGTGACGTCTACGCTCATTGTTGAAGTCACTGTTGTCTGTAGACCCCCTTCCTCCTGACTTATTTATAGAATGTGTTTACCATGTTGTCGGTAGCGGATACAATTATGATTGACGCCCCCCCCACGTCGGTTGTCATCTCCAAACTCATTTCTCATACTAGACTAAATACTGGTTCCTACCTACTTACAATATATGCCTAAAATAAGATTTGAATTGATATTCTCAGAAACAAAAAGAAATTCAAATCTAATCCAACAAACACACAACAAACAACCAACGAATTGTGTGATATACATAGGAACTCCATTTGGTGAAAGATATTATTGATGTTTTGCTTTTCTTTCACAATTTTTGTTGGAAGACAAAAACATTCCATTCTAAAAAGATTTGATTTTTTTGTAGAAAAGCATAGATTGTTTATTTTCTGATCGTTGGATATTGATGCAACTTACTGTCTCATTGTGTCATGAATTCTTGTCGGAGCCATAGAGTCACAAACATGTCAACTAAAAACATAAAACAATGCCAATGCTGTCATCGCTGTTTAGCACCCGCACAGGTGCATACATGAAGCACATTAAAACATGTCAACATAATGATCAGCGGGATACCCCACATGAAAAGCAACACCTCAAGTCTAAGAATCCTCTTCTGTCACTCACGACCGAGGACCAGCCAGATGACAATGACTATCACTGTGACCTCTATGAGGATCAGTCAAATGTAGAGATGCACCACTACCATAATGACAACAATATCTCTCATGATGATGATGATGTTCAAGCCAAAGTTCTGTATCTTCAGTCAACCAATATTACCTTATAAATAACTTTTCAGAAGACGATCATGAATCATTCTCAAATCCGCAGTCATCACAATTCGATGAGGCACACAAATTTCAAGTGAAGCTGCATGATTTAATCATGATGCATAAAGCAAGCTTACAGATGTTTGATGACATTTGTCATCTGGTCAACAACTATACATTGTCACCTGATCATTGTACACCAAATTACAATCCCGTAAAACTTTTCTCCAAAAGGTGGAAGTGAATAATCATTCTCAAGTTCTCCGTCCAACAAACCTTAATGTCTAACTGAGTGATGGTAGGATAGTTAGTGTCCCTATATTTGACATGAAAGCAATGCTCAAAAGTATTTTAACTGATACATCTCTTATGCTACTTAACAATTTTGCAGACGGTTCCGACATGCTGTCGGGAGACGTCGATTAAAACCATCCATCGAATAGCAAATATGGTGAAGTCTACACCGGTATGCTTGGAATTCTGTACGTGATCGTTTTTGTGCCGACCACCTCAGGAAAACAATGCCTGTTGCATTGATAGTTTTTGGAGATAAATCTCATACTGACTTTCATGGGACACTGGCTTTAACACCAATAATATTCACACTCTCACTATTCAATCAATGATAATGCAACAACACTAGATTTTGGCGACCAATTGGACACATACCTAATCTGTCATACGGTAGAGGACTTGCGGATCATAGATCTCCCACCAACAATTTGCAATTAACAAATCCAAATTGCACGCACTTCAGTTCAGAGGATGAGATAGAGAGGTGTCATTGGCAGGATGTGATGACATTGTAGTAGACAACATTGGAATGGAAAAAAATCGAAGAGGTATGCGGATGAGCATTATCGTTGTTTTCCTTTTCATTAGCAGTCTGTGAAGCATTGGATGATGATTATGATGATAAATAGCTTCGTTTTGAAAATTTGCTTTGTAGAGGAAGGGTCATCTGATTACAATTCCTACAAGTGTCAACAATGTTGCTTTTATATTTTGGTCTTGGATTTCTGTCAGGATGGTGACTAGGATATCTTGGCGCTGCCCCGGGCACATTTTCCTTGTAGATTCACCACATCTAGCCATTCTTTAACAGTTGCAACAAACACTTTCAGGAGGGTGCTAAAAGTCAATAATGTAACTGAACCAAACTAGACCTCTGAAATGCTATGATCCTCCACTCGAGTATAACTGTTGTGGATAAAATAATCATTTCGTTCAAAGTAAAAGGCAAGGGACAGTCACCAAACGGTTCTCTGACCAAGTTTTTATGTCAGACTGTTTAGTTAAAATCAAAACTCCCTCAAATGAATTGCCAAATGCAAGAGGGTATCACGACTTCACAAAGGACGCATTTCAACACTCAAACCAGCAATTATTTTGGGTGGTAGAGTTGTGGCGATCTGTCCCAAGACACCTGATGATGAGTGATCAATCCTCAACAGCTTCCTCGATAGTGACGTATCTCCTGTTCTTGCCAGGTCAGGCAGGCGAGTTGCCAAGCAGTGATGGACTCGTAGAAAAAGGCAAAGCGACAGTGACACAACGTCCACAAAACATGACCTTATTCCTCTTCTGGGCAGGAAATGGGTCAGCTGGCGAAGGCGGACTCGATCTTCTCTCCTGGGCAGGTCAGGCCGGCGAGTCAGCTGGCAAAGGCGGACTCCTAGACAATTGTAAAGTGACGGCCATGCGACACAATGTGATGCAACATGACATTCTTTTCTTCTGGGTAGGTCAGGCTGGCAAGTCAGCTGGCAAAGACAGACTCCTATGTGATGGAAAAGCAACAGCGACGCAGCACAATGCGACGCAACATCAACGCGGCATGACATATCTCCTCTTTTGGGCAGGTCTCAGGCCGGCAAGTTGGCTGGCAAAGGCAGACTCCTAGACAACGCAAAGCGACGCCGATGCGACACCATGCAAAGCAACATGACGTAGCTCCTCTTCTGGACAGGTCTTAGGCCGGCGAGCCGGCTGGCAAAGGCAGACTCATGAACAATGGCAAGGCGATGGTGAAATGATGGCGATGTGACATGACGTATGTTCTCTTCTGGGCAGGTCAGGCCAGTTAGATGGCTCGCAATGGTGGACTCGTGGATGACGGTGAAGCAACGGCGTTGCAACGGCAACGTGACATGATGTATCTCCTCTTCTCACCAGGTCAGGCCAGCAAGTTGGCTGGCAAAGGTGGACTCATAGATGACAGCACGGCTATGGCTCACATGTGATGAGGCTGGGTGTGGGTGGCAGGGTGGGTGGCTCTCAAGGCTAGGTGAAAAAGATTGGTGTGACAAAATAAAATTCTGACGCACGCTGAACTTTTTATATTAAGAGGAATTCATATTGTACATCAGTTGGCCAATTCCATGATTGGTAGTTTTAGATTTTGCATTATCAAGGGTATCACGAACAAATAAATTGTGTTGCTTACAACAACAAAGTGTTTAACGTGATAGGCAGAAATTGTGTAAGACAGTAGCTTGATACGAATCTTTGTTTTTGCTTTGTTTAATACAATTAATTGTTTGTTTATGACAAATAATTGTATTAAACAAACAATTAATTGTTTCGGTAACAGGTTCGATGGCAATTGAATACAATGATTTTTTAAGCCTCAAACAATTATGATTTAGTTGGTAACAAGCAAACTTGCTTCTGAAAAAAGGGTGAAAAAATGATACAATGTATGTTTAAATAAGACAATAACATGTTTGCAGTACAAAATAATCTATCATGTAAAACAATACATTTTGCCTGGAGATAAAATAAATTTTGCCAGATGCATCCTTCAGAGGTAGTGATCAGAAGACCTCACCAACCTTTTTTTTTCGGGTATGAAAATCATGGCCACACCAATATGACGAACCTATTTTTTTAATCTCATCAATAAGAAATTTAATGTCTTAGCCTCACTAACAATATGCCTCACCAATAGTTTCTGTTCAATTTTGTTGGCTCACTCACCAGTAACGATTTTATGATTTTTTTGACACACTAAATATTTTTCTCTGTATTTTAAAGGCCTCACCAGAAGATTGCTAAATGATTTTAGTCACCAAATTCGAGCCAACTCATCATTTAGCCTCCCCCCAAAATATAATTTATCCAATAACCTCACCATTTAAAAACCTTTGGCGCTTATCCCCCCATCACACATGTATGAGCAGTATTGTTAGGTTAGTGAGGCAAACAGATACTAAATTCCTTATTGGTGAGATATAAAAAATAGGTTTTTCTTATTTTCATACACCCCAAAAAAAACATGTTGGTGAGGTCTTCTGATCACTCCGGTACGTACCATATCGTTGGTATGGAAGTCGGTCCGAGAGAAGTACGATACTATTACAATATTATGATATCTAGGTCAAAAGAAGTAGTACGATATTATGGCGAGCAGGTGACGAATGAGAATGACATTGACGCCAACACCATCGATGTCGCATCCTCTCCCCACCGCCGCGTCCGACAGAGGAGGGAGGCGGCGGGAGGACGACGCACGACGACGACGGAGCGCCGCCGCCGTCGTCGTCGTGGCGCGTAAACGCCGTCCCATCGCATCGATGATCCCGATGGCGCCATCGTCGTCGCGCGCGTATGTCGCGATCCTCCTCCTCCTCCTCCTCCTCCTCGACCCCCTCGATCTCCGCGACGTCGTCGATGCCGCCGCGACGACGCTCCGATCCCTGACGATACGCCGCGTCGTAAGGGGCGCATCGCCGTCGATCGTGTACGATTCGTGCTTGTGCGGTTGGCGAGATGCGAACTTTCGTTTGCCGATACCCCATCCCCTCGCATTGCATCGCGGACACGAGACATCGGGCCTAGGATTCCGACTCATGAGGGTGCCGCCGTTCCTCATCGAAAGGTGCACGGATGCGACGTATCCCCATATAATGACGTACGGGGTGGAGAATCCGGGACGTTTCACGTATCAGGTGAAACGACACGTGGGACGCATCACCTTCGAGGAGGGGGGGGGGGGGGGAGGGAAGAAGAAGAAGGGGGGGAGTCGCGGTACGATATTCACTTGGCACGTCGAATGGGAACCGATCCGGGGATGCGATTGGTTCGTGAGTCCGTTGACACGTTGGGTGGTCGCGAGGGCGGCAAATTTCACCGTCGCGGAGAGCGAACGTCGTAGGGATGGCACGTCGCGATATGTATCATCCGGCGTGGGTGCACGATGGCGTGCAAAATGAACAGGTTCGAGAAGGAACGACGGGACGACAGGACCACGTAACACACGCTAATGAACGATATTTTTTTGTTCGCAAATCATTATTCGAATCGATGATGTTAGACATGAATCGCGGGTGCACGTCGGATTTACAATTTTATTTCCAATAGTTGACGAAATCACAGCTCGTCCGCGATCGGTACATAGTCATTGACATGCGCATCATCATTTGCATCGATCAATTCCACGTGAACGGTATACTCGTATTCTCCATCGACGTCGTGTTCCTCCGTAACGTCCTCCCCGCCGAGACCGAAAACGAACAAGTGACCCTTCACCCCCTCTCCCTTTTCCATCCGCGGCACGATCTCGTCGTATCGTAATAGGTGATATCCCGCATTTTCCGCTACGTTCACTACGTACGACTTGGTATGCGCGTATCGGCCGGTGCTTTGTACCCTCCACCCCGCGGACGGTGCATCGTTTTCGTGTATGCGCTCGCAAGAGAAGATGAGGTAGGATTCCCTCGTGTCGTTGCCGTTGGAGAGCTCGGCGAAGTTGACAAGTATCCTTTCTAGATTCCCAATGTAAACGAAGACGTCGGCGGCCACGATCAGGTCGAATCCATCGATCGGTCCTCCGGACGGACCCATGATCGAATCACTCAATGCGACCGTCTCAAGATCCGATTGGGCCAATTTGTCGTACAGTGGCCTGTTCCAGCGTTCGTTCGCCTCGTCGTCGTCGTTGGAAACATCGGTTTCATCCCCCTTCAGTCCGCATCCCCTTGTTAGGGTGCATCGCGCGGCCCGTTGCAACATTTGCTTGGATACGTCGACCCCGACCAAAGGGCCGTTCAATAGCGGTCGCAAGAATCGTCCGGCCAATCCCGTACCGCAACCGGCGTCCAAAATCGAATCGAACGTTTCCCTACGAGACATCTTCAACAGGTCGTACGCGGCATCCCCGACGAGGCGAGGTACCTGATACGCGAGCTCGCCCAACTTCTCGTCGAATGTATCCGCGAAGTCATCGAATAATGTCGATACGAATTCGTTCGACGCCCTCTCCTGACTGCCGTATCCGCCGGTGCCGTCCTCTCCGCCCGTCATGGCCGCGAGCATGTGGGATGCGACCGCGTTGTTCACGTCCAAATTCACGGCCATGCGCATCGCGTTCAACGCGTTCGCCTCGCACGCGACCCTGGCGGATTCCTCGTCCTTGACCCCGCCCTCGCCGACGACCGCCTCTCTTATGGCGAAGGACGTGGTGCGCTCGGCATCGAATAGCAGCGAGTCCTCCTCCGCCATCAAGCGCACGCATTCCGACGTCGACATCTCGGACAATATCGTGCCGTATCCGTAATACAACTTCGACGCGTACGCGTTCATCGTCAACACTTGCGTTTGGGCGTATTGGTAACCCTCGTCGTCGTATTCGAAATTTTCGGCATCGTGATCGTTCACCATCCGATCGATGTATTCGTTGTACCCCTGCGACATCCCCTCGAGTATGACAATCGCGCGCTCGTAACAGCGCATGCTGCCGTACGGACCATAGTGCTCCCCCAATTCCTGTCTAGAGGCAGCCAAATTCGCCAACGCGTCCCACGATCGTCCGCCATCGTCGTCCGGGTCCGTCTCCATCGCCTCCACGGCGACCTGATACAACGCGGCGCTCTCGCGCGTGGTCTCCTCGGACTTGGACGTGTCCTGCAACAGGAGGGCGAGGTTGAATGCCGCGTCGCCATCCCCCGGATGTAGGGCGAGGACGTGTCGCAGTACCGACATCGCCCTCGCCATTCGCCCTCGCTTGACATCGTCCGCGCCGTCGTCGTTTTCGTCCGCCCTCCCCCCCCCCGACGCGCTGTGACCGTCGATCAAGCTGCTCGCGTAATTGATGTTGCAATACCTCTCATCGGGATCCAGTGCCAGGCACGCCTCGTAGCTTCGGATGGCCGCATCGTAGTCGCCCGCGGCGAGCGCGTCGTTACCCTCCCGCAGATGGTCGTTAATCTCGATCGCGTCGTTATTTTCATTGGATGACGACGACGAGGATGCAGCGACGAGGATGAACGCGATGGCGCCGATCCAGTTAATGCGGGCCATTTTTATTTTTGGGTCGTTGATTGACGAGGCAACTGTCTCGATATGCTTAGCTCTCTGTGACTATTCTTCTATCGGCGCTCGCTCGGACCCGACGTCGATGTCTCCATTGACCGACATGGCATGATGCGTGTGATGTGTGTTTTGATCAAGAGGAGACGTGAGTTGTTGGTATCAACTCATTTCGTTGGCGCCATAATATTTTTTTCAAATCTGAGGCCCACACAACTCTAACACACCAATGTAAGGTGAATACCCGCTGAAACGTTTCCATGACCTCCATCCAGGGGAAACGCACAGTGTGTGCTTCGACAGGCTTCGACTATGAAGTCCCGAATGAAGATGGCCCTCTGAGGTGTATCGACCCTAAGCAAAATGCACTCCATCTATGTCAGCCTTTTGTGGTAGACCTGTTTGGATGAGTTGAATTGAGAATTGCCACAAATGCATATTGCTAACTCTCGCTGCTCTATTATCGTTTTTGTATCGTTATAATTCCAAAGTTACCGCCCCGAAATTCCCTCTCGAGCAAATGGTCGGCTAATTTTTCATATCGGAATCCGGATGCTGTCAACAAGTCGAAGAATACCGGCTGGGTATCGGTCATGGTAACGCCTATCAAGGATAACGTATGAGGATGAGAAAACCTCACGAGCGATGCTATTAACGGTTCGTGCAACGAATTTCTGTAGGCAACGTCGCTCCCGAATATGAAATCGTACTTCTTGTCGGGTCGTATGGACGAGGTCGCGTGATCGAACTCTCCCCACAAATGTTCCGCAACGAGTACCCTCGTCGCGCTGCTGGGCCGTTGTGCATCTCGTCGCGTCGTTCCCAACGATCCGCCATCATATTCCAAACTCGTCCTCCCGCCATCGCCCGCTCGTTGGACGTCCAACCGACCCCATACGTGCGAATTGTCCCTCAACGTCCTCGTCACGAGGTCGAGGTGATCGTCCACGTCGGTCACGACCAGTTCGGAAAGCGGTATTTCGTGATGGGCCGCGACGGCCAATAAACACGCCGAGAGGAAGCCGTTGCCGGATCCGAGTTCCAACGCGGATATGGTACCCCACCCGTCTCTATCGTCATCTTCGGTGTCGTCGTCGCCATCGTCGCGTCCTCGGGACGAGTTTTTCAATTCGACCAGGCCCCTTAGATTCTCCGCCACGTCGTCGGCGTGTCGTTCGAGGTATCGCGCGATGGCGAGTCCTGTCGACCAAAGTCCACCTCCTATCCCGGCGTTCCAGTCCTCGGAGAAATATACCGGTGTGTCCTTTATCGTTACGAACGCCACGTCGTCTACGCCTCCGATACCATCTTTACTATAGTCCTCGGCCATTTTTTCTTGAAACTGTCGTCGTGAGTATTGGGGCGCCGTTGTTTCCCTGAAATTCCGGCAATTCAATGATGTGTGGAATGGGCACGCGGGGCGGGGGGGAAAGTTGTTGTTCACTGTCGAGATCATCCGGCGGAATTCGTACTATTTATTCCCCTCGTGCCTCTCGGAACTCGCAGAAAAAGACAAAAAACAACAGAAAACACCGCGCAGGCTGAGGAGATTCGTGACAAAAATGATGTTCCCCCCCCCCCCCCCCAAAAAAAAATAAGGCGACGAGATCTTATTGTTAAAGCAGGCGCATTGGATTCATAATCATCGCTGGTACTCGGCTTCTTTCATTTTAGTCGTCGACGGTAGAATTCAATAGTCATGTCACACGCGCCCCCATACGACATTCAGTGCAAGCTGCTCATGATCGGCGACTCCGGCGTCGGCAAGACCTGCCTTCTCCTGCGTTACGCCAACGACTCGTTCTCCCCCACGTTTATCACCACAATCGGCATCGATTTCAAGATCAAGAACGTGGAGGTGGACGGAAAGCGCATCAAGCTCCAAATCTGGGATACTGCCGGACAGGAGCGTTTCCGCACCATCACCACGTCCTACTTCCGAGGCGCGCAGGGCATCCTCCTCGTATATGACGTCACCGACCGCAGGTCCTTCGAGTCCATCCGAAACTGGATATCCCAGATCCAGCAGCACGCCGACGTACACGTCAACAAGATCCTCGTGGGGAATAAGTGCGACATGCTGGACGAGAAGGTCGTTAGCACCGAGGAGGGAGCGAAGCTGGCCAGGGAATTCGGCGTCGATTTCTTCGAGTGCTCGGCCAAGAACGACATCAACGTCGAGCCTTGCTTCCTCAGCATAGCCCGGGCGGTGAAGGATCGATTGGTCCAGGACGGTGGGGGTGGACCGGCATCGTCGGGCGTTAGACTGAACAAACCCCCGAATGCGAATAACAGGAGAGCGAATAATAATTGCTGCTAAATAAGAGTGGGGGCTGCATTGTTTCGTTCGTCTCATGTGACGTGAAACCGATGGCCTTGTAGAATTTATGCGCGAGACATAGCTATGGTGGAGGAATAAGAAAATTATGGGCGAGGTATCAGGCATCAGGGGGAATGAGAGGTGGGAATGTGAGTGGGAGGGGGGCGGGGGTGTTTTATTTGCCTTCCGTGAGGGACAGGAAGGGGGGGGAGTGACCTCGTGTCCATTAGAATTTGGAAAAGAGGGGCGAGGGAGGCAGGGGCTGAGGCGTTTCCATTTTTTTGTCTTTTAGAAGGAGAAACTTTCGTCCGCACCTAATGTGAATAGAAGCGAGCGCCACTTCAAACATGTGAATCACGCACATGGTTTCGTAGGGCGGCCGGAAATAAACTGTTAAACTCTTTGTGTATCTTTGAACGCTTTGGGGATCATGACTTTTCGAAGCCTACCGAACTAATTTCTATTTAATGTCGAGGTGACGTGAGTGCTGTTTGGAAAACGCTGCCGTCGTATTTGGCTTCCTCGCCCCATTTCATATGTTTTTCAACTTATTCGCATTGTACTCTATGGCGATGGACTCTCGTCGCCCCACCCACTACGTTGCATGATTTTCAATATGATTCACATTATGCTCATGTGATGAATTCCCTTCGATGAATGATGCTATCAATAAAAAAGGGTATTGTTTAAGCGATACTGAATGATTCGAGTGGCTACATCTCAAACGTTAGATGAAATACAATTTCGATGAGAAAAACACCTTCGTCAAAAACCTAACGGGGTATCTAATCCAAATCTAGGACATCGTCATCATTTTCATTCGAATCATCCATATCGATCACGTCTACGTCCGAATAATCTGTATCCCCCTCATCGATAGACTCCCCCCCCTCCTCCGACGATTCATCCGACCCGATATTCCATTTGGCGGCCTCCTCCTCCATCCGTTGTCGTCTCCTCTTCTCCATCTCGGCGATTTCCTCCGGTGTTTTGGGAACGTTGTTATTCTCCGCGTTATGTTCCGCCCTACGTCTCTCGCGCTCGAGACGCCTGCCCTCCTTCGTGCCGTCGTTGGCCGAGAATGTTTGTTGAGGCGGAGGCTTCTGATCGTCCTGCGCCCTTTGACGCTCCTGGTCCTTCTTCCGATCGCGCTTGAGTCTCTCCGACTCCTCGAGCTTTTTCGTACGTGTTTTGATATTGGGCAATGCGGGTATGTTCCGCATCTTCTTTCCGTTCAATACGCCGCTAACGAGAGTGTTCATCGTTCCGAAGGATACGCCAGTTTCCTCAAGGGGGAGTATGCTGGTCTTGAGCCTGCCCTCCGCCTTCGTCTCATTGTCGCCAGCGGCGAGTCCACCACTGATTTTTTTGAACACAACGAAGCGACTGTTGGGGGGGGGGCATTTCGCGGCAAAAAGGCGTGGCAAGTTTCGGTGAATGACATCGCGTACAAAAAAAAAGAGTCGAAAAGGATCACGGAAAGATCATGTGATTTATGGTTTTTCTCTTTCTATTCGTCACTCACTGCTCCCCGGCGACGTATTCCGGCAGGTACTCCTCGAGATTCGTTAAAAAGAGGACCGTCGAATCAATACTCGCGAATTGCACGTTGGGGTACTTCCCCAGTAGATTCGCCATCGCGTGCTTCACGTACGGTTCCGGCTTACCCCCCTTGAGCAACAGGCCACAGACGTCCTTGTTAAGGCATTTTTCCTTCAATTCCTTCGTCCTCTCGATCTTCGCCGCGTGTGGCTCGAGCATCTGCTTCAGGAATTTCGTCAGCATCCCCCCCGTCTTCAGGTGCTTCTCGTGTACCTGCCTCGGTGGGCCGCTCTTGCCCGAAACGAATACAGTCGGCCTCCTCTTCCTATTGAGGTTGAACTTGTCGTATATCGACTTCCCGGATTCGGGCAACACGTGATCGCAGTCGATCAGGACATACTCGACGGGCGCCGATCCATCGTCTCGAGAGTCCTGAAATACCGACGATACCGGCAATGCCACCGATCCCGCCTTGGCATCGGGATGGCACAGGACGGCGTAATCCTTCCCTGACGATCCCTCCCCGAAGAACACCTCGCGCAGGGCGAGTTGATCTGTAACGTCGATGCGCGGTATTTCGTTCGTCACTTTTCGGAGGGGGGACGGGGATCGAGGACACGAGACGGAAGCGACGCGACCGAGCGTGCGGGGTGTGGTACGCATGTATCGTGTCGCAATATGGAACAATGAGTAAGTTCAGGGGGGGGGGGGGGGGGGGGGGGCGAAGACGACGATTCAAAAGAGGAGGAGGAGGGAGGATATGACGGGAAATGCGCCCTCCCCACACCAAAGTATGTATGACTTATATGACTCACTCCCTTTCATGACGTAATATCCGAGTATGGCGATGGCAACTCCCACCGCGGGTTTTATTAATCTGTCCATCGGCGGGGCGGTTTGGGCGGACTTCTTAGGAACGCGGGCCATCGTTTTTTCTCGTTGTGCGTGTGTGTGATCCTCCTCTATCGTATTCGATTGTATGGGACGGGTGCGATGGGTTTGGTTAGTTGGGACGTAGAAGGCGCGGCGTCGGACTTTTTTGTCCTTTTGCCCTGTTGATGAATGCGGATTGCGGATGAGAGGCGGCGCGCGGCGGGAGGCATCAGTTAGCTCCACGTGTAGGTCAAGGACTATTAGATAGAGTGAGATGCCCATCTCCTTTGTGTCGTGATTCTATGATGGCGAAATTCCCTGCTGTTCTGGCGCGCCGTCGCCACGTCCAACGCCAAAAAAAAAGCCTTGTGGCCGGCCTCTATTCTACTCTCTGCTGACTCCAAAAGATCAAAAGCGGTGCGAAGAATGGCATCGTCTGCCATCTGAAATCTGAGTTGTTTCTTCCGTCAAAGGACGGGAAGATGTATCACCAAGAGGTCGAAAAGGTGGGCTGAATCATGAAATATGAAACAGATGACACGATGACGATGACAAAGCGGCAACAACAACACAGGGCACCGTCGGCCACGAAGAATGCCGCATCATTCTGCGGCGGCATCAATACGCCCCATAAATTTTCAGTAGACCGTAATAAACGACGTTCGATTGCCGCGAACATGATGCACCCCACGGAAGCGAACGAGCGACGGGTCGTGCCACATACCTCGATATCGGCCAACGCCAAGAGGACGACGTGGAGCGCTACTACGGCGGCGCTCTGCGGTCTCTGTCTCCTCCTGTCCACCGGCATGGGCGCCGATGCATTCGCCTCCTCGTCGTCGTCGTCGTCGTCGTCGTCGCCATCACCATCGTCGCGCGTCCTAATCGTGAACGACGACCCCGCCGATATCCGCCCGAGGCGTCGCTCGTCCCGCACGACGACAACGACGACCTCCCTCAACGTGTGGTGGTTCGGCGGCACGCCGGGTACGTCGTCGGAAACATCCGATTCCGGCGAAGAATGCGAGCTCGTCGCCGTGCGCATCGACAGGACGTCGCCCAACTCGCGTCGCATATCCGGCGAGATCGTCGTAACCTCGACGATCGACGACGTGTGGTCGATATTGACCGATTACGACGACCTGGCGAAGCACGTGCCGAATCTCGTGGCAAGTCGTCGCCTGAGCGACATGGGCGGGCATCCGGGCGATGGCAGTCACAGGTGTCGACTGTACCAGAGGGGGGCGCAGAAGATCGTCGGGTTCGAATTCGGCGCCGACGTCACCATGGACATGATCGAGCGCATTATCGTTCCCGGCGGAGGAGGCGGCGACGCGTCGACTTCGGGGGGTGGAGTGATTGGGGAGGCAGCGGGAGGGGGAGGCGGGGGAGGAGGAGACGGAGGAGGAATGGCGAATAAGGGCGGCGGATTGTTCTTTCCGGAGGAACGACGTATCGATTTCAGGTGCGTCGACTCGCAATTCTTCTCGGAATTCGACGGAACGTGGAGGGTAGTGGAAATGCCGGACAATCCCTTCACCGGCGAGTCGGAAACAACGGTGAGCTACACCGTCGAGGTTCGGCCGAAGGGTCCGGTGCCTGTCGCGGCGTTGGAATGGAGGATACGGGAGGTGAGGTTCGAACCACGTTTCGTTCATTGGTACTTTCTTACCTCTATCTCCGTGTAGCGTATCGCTCACGCGTTTCGTCCACCCCCCCCCCCCCCCCCCCCCCCCCGCCCCCCCCCCCCCCCCCCCCTCCCCAACCGTCTCCAACCACATACCGCCCCCGATGGATACGACTTCATACCACAGGACGTGCCGACGAATTTAAGGGCCGTGAAGAAGGCCGCGATTGAGGTTGGGATGGAGGGCGTCAATGCCAAGAGGAAGGGTGTAGGCGTCGGCGTTGGACGCGGTAGGAGGACCGGCAGGGCATTCGCCAAGTTATCCAACAACGCGGTCGGAAACGCGCCGTTGAGTTCTGGATTCGCCGATTTCATACTTGACTACGAGAATGAAACGCTCGGAGCGTACATGGATCGATGATCCTCGACGTTGCGTATCAAAAGAATATGTCGATGATAAATTAGTAGACCTCATATTCACTTCACTTCACTTGAATATCTCCTCTGTTGACGACGATAAAATGGACGCACTCATTCCAATTTACTTGAGAGATAGTGCAAGCAACCGGCATTCTGCACCGTGGTATAACCCAATTGATCGAAGATTACACGACGTCCAGATCTGCAGAATAACTATCACTGGTGCTGCCGAATATTGAAGAAAATAATCAACGAGGAAAAAAAAGCAGGAAGGTGCTTTATTCGAAAGTATCAAGACATATACGTGGATGCAATGGGTGTGTAAATACCGTCCAGCTTAACATATTTGTCCGGATGGAGCTCGTCGACCCTCACGGTCAACTTCGAACAATGTGAGAAACGGCCTTGATGTTATTCGCAAATCCTGTACCTCGTAGTCGTTTCGTACATCGAGGAAGATCGCGCCCGGGGCGTTGGCTGCGGATTTGATATTTCGGAGGTGCTAAGAGGTGACATTTTTGTTTGAGTTGGGTTGATACAAGGCTTGGCAGAGAAGATGAAGTGCCAAAAAGAGAGAGGAGAAGACTCTCTAATTGGAAGCCCTTCCAAACTATGGCTATAGGGAACAATTTTTCATTCCGAAAGATAAAACTATAATGGGGGTCTCATCTCATCATCATGGCCTATTCCTCGCGCGCCTTTGAGCGCAAACAGTCTCGTCGTCGGAAATTTTCGCTATTGATGACAATGCCATGTTGGACACAGTGCTCGTAGAGTACTGCATGAGGATGTGCTTTTCCGAGCTCCAATATCTCATGATATATCAATGGACATAGCTAGTTCTCAAGGCCTAGGAAGATGATGCTGGAGTCCTGACTTCCATCGTAGTAAACTGATTATTTGTTGTTTTGTTTTCTATCATTTTTTCGCTTCAGGTATGTTCCTTCACTTGATAGATTTGAGCTCGTGCTTGGAATAGACTAGGTCCTTCTTGTTCTTGTTTTGGTTATCGACATATTCCAGCAACAATGATTCTTCCGCAAAAAAAACCAAAGATCGCCGTCGCTTCTTGGACGAAGGCGCAATTTGGCTGACTTGTGAGAAATCGACGATGAGTTCTGTCATGCTTTGTTGCGTCGTTTGTTTTGTTGGGTTGATCTCGATCAGTTCAGTGTTGGCATGTTTGATACATTATTCTTAAACAGAGCACTGAATGGGCACTGTATCCAAAACAGAGAGGAGCACTGTTGTTTGAACAGTACCTGGGCTCGGTGCAGATCTGGAGACACTCTATCACGTTTTTGAGGTCTTTTTCTTCTGCAAGCAATAAAACAAGAATCGATTGAAGAGTTCTCGGAATTCGATGGAATGTGGAGGGTCGTGGAAATGCCGGACAATCACTTCACCGGTGAGTCGGAGACCACGGTCGGCTACACCGTCGAGAGGTAAGGCCGAAGGGTCCGGTGCCGGTCGAGCCTCCCTCCCCTTTCCTTACGTTCCTACGCGAGGGCAAGTATGGATCACGTTTCGTCCGTAGCCCCCCCCCCCCCCCCTCCTGCACTCCCAAACCACACAGGATGTGCCGACGAATTTGAGGACAATGAAAAAGGCCGCGATTGAGGTTGGGATGGAGGGTGTCAATGCCAAGAGGAAGGGCGTAGGCATCGGCGTCGGCGTCGGACGCGGGAGAGGAGGATCGGCAAGGCATTCGCCAAGTTGTCCAACAACGCGGTCGGGAACGGGCCGTTGAGTTCTGGATTCGCCGGTTTCATACTTGACTACGAGCATGAAACGCTCGGAGCGTACATGGATTGATATGACCCTCGATGTTATATCGAAAAAAATAAGTCGATGATAAATAAACCCAGTTGTCTCTAAGTACTGTTTACTCGAAACTCACGACGCCGCTGCTGCTCATTCCAGTTTACTCAAGAGATCGCGCAAGCCACCGGCATTCAGCACAGTGGTATAACCCAATTGATCCAAGGTCTCTTTGGCCTTGCCCGCACGACGACCGGATGCGCAGAATAGAATCACGGGTGCTGCCGAATATTGAAGATAATAAACGAGGAAACGAATGAGGGGGGAGAGGTGCATTATTCGGTGAGTATCGAGACATCCCCACGTGTCGATGGAATGGACGTGCGAGTGCTCTCCAACTTACCATCCTTGTCCGGCAGGAGCTCGTCGGCCCTCGCCGACAACTCCGAACAATCCATGGGGGTGCAGCTCACGTGCAGGAACGGCCTGGACGTGAGTCGCGACGCCCGTATCTCGTCGTCGTTTCGTACATCGAGGAAGACCACGCCCGTGGCGTTGGCAGCGGCTTTGACTTCTTCGGCGGTGCTGAAGGATGACATGGTAGATCCCATAGGGTTTTGTGCGATGTGTTTGTCTTTTTGGCGAGCCCAGGGCGATGTGAAGCAGATGCTTTTTTTAGCGATTGGTCCCCCATCTTCTTTTGGGGCCGTCCATTTTTTTCCGACACATTTTTTTCCTACTACTCTCCCTTCCGCTCCTCTTCACCTCTTCCATTTCATCACACAACAACACCTATCGTACTCATCGAAATTATGAAGATCAGCTCCGCCGCCGTCGCCATCGTCGCAGTCGTCGCCAGCTCCCTCTCCTCCACGACAAACGGCTTCGTCCCCGCCTCCCCGTCGTCGATATCGTACCGCGCCGCATCATCCGCCTCCACGCGCAACGACGGCGTCCTCTCCTCCCCCGCCCCCTCCCGTCCATCGTCGATACGCGCGTCGACGCGTGCGAAAATGTCGGTAGGATCATACAACGTCGGCATAGTCGGTGCGACCGGTGCCGTCGGTAAGGAAATCGTGGGAGTCCTCGAGAAGCGCGCATTTCCGGTGGGTAACCTCCGCATATTCGGATCGGAGCGAAGCGCAGGGAAAATCGTCGATACGACGTTCGGGAAGGTGACCGTTGAACTCTTCGACGTATCCTCCGCGCGTGGATGCGACGTGGTATTCCTCGCCGTGGATGGCGATTTTAGTCTGAAATACGCCGAGGCATTGTGCGACGGCGACGACGGACCGGTCGTCATCGACAATTCGTCGGCATTTCGTTACAAGGAGGGGATACCCCTCGTGGTTCCCGAGATCAATTCCGAAACGACCAAGGGGAAGAAATTGATCGCGAATCCGAACTGTACCACGGCAATCGGATTAATGGCGATATGGCCGCTGCACAAGCTCTTCGGGTTGAAGAAGATGGTCATGTCGGTGAGTGGTCCCATTTTTTTATTCGTCCGTGGGGTGTGGCATGATGCGCCCTATGCGTGTACGCTTGGAGGGGAGAGCTTGTGACATGCTGGGATTTCCGCATCGTAGACCTCTGTTCATCATCCTAATCATCATTTCGATCCCCCTTGTGTCTTTGCATCATCCGCAACAGACGTACCAGGCCGCATCGGGCGCAGGACAGCCCGGAATGGACGAGCTCATGGAGGGTACACGATCGGTCCTAAGCGGGGAAAGGGAGGTTGCCGAGAACAAGATCTTCGCCCATCCCCTCCCGTTCAACGTCATACCTCACATCGACAAGTTCCAGGACAACGGGTACACCAAGGAGGAGATGAAGGTCACGTGGGAGACGAGGAAGATATGCGGTTTACCGGACGACTTCCCGGTCAGGTCAGTATGGCATGATATAATACCCTCTCTTTTTTTGTTTCACCGTGCCGCTATAAGTAACGGATCGAATCATTCGTCACCGCATTCGTCTCCGCCTCAATATATATAATACGAACAAAAATAACGAAAACGCGAATTTGCAGTTGCACGGCGGTACGCATCCCCACGTCGCGCGCGCACTCCGAGAGCATCGTCGCCATATTCGACAAGCCCGTCGACGTCGCCCTCGCGCGTCAGGCGTTGGAGGATGCGCCCGGCGTGAAGCTCGTGGACGATATCGCGAATCTCAAATATCCCATGCCGCTGACTGCCACCGGACAGTACGATGTCGAGGTGGGTCGACTTCGTAAGAACATCGCCTTCGATAACGCACTAGAATTCTTCGTCGTGGGCGATCAGCTGTTGAGGGGTGCCGCTTTGAACGCCGTGGTAGTCGCCGAGAAGATGGTCGAGAACGGCGCGCTCAAGGCCAAGGCAACTGCCGTGTAAAATCACTGGCGTATTAATTTGATAGTGAAAAAAATGTACGTTGGGTAGATGTCGAATCTTAATACAATAATGTGGATCTGAGACCAAATGTTGTTCGTTCACGATAGGGGTCTCTCGTTCCGCTCGCTTCTGGTTCTACCACGACGCCGCCTTTGCCTTCTTCCTGACTCCACTTCTGGGACAACCTTCTCTTCCCTTGCATTCTGATCAAAAAGTGGTTCCAATTGTACCACCATTTAATCTTCACATTGCGGCGAGACAGCACAAGTAGAAACATCAATTCATCGAAACGATTCCTCACGACGAGCTCACGAGGTCTTTCCTCGTGACATCCGATGTCTTGACCATTTCCAGGAGTTCTCCAGACTCTTTCAAGCCGGCAAGGCCCGGGTACTTTCCATCCGAGCTTCCAGTGAAGAGTCCACCCACGTGTCTATAAAATGAAGCAGATTCAAGACGGTGAGGTTATCGAAGCAATATCTGGACCCAAATGAATGAATATCATCAACACAGCATGACCTCTCACCTTCCGCCGATGAATACATGTGGCAAGCTCGACTGTCCCGTTAGTTCCAACAGTTCCGAACGCAACACACTCCTCTCCTTGTCGAGCAAGAACCACTCGTCTCCCACCACAATATTAGTGTACTCCGCTCCAACCTCGTCGAGGACTGCCAGCGTTTCGCCACTAAAAGGAGAGAGCCCATAGGTGTAGACGACGATTTCGTCGTTCGATATCGCTCGCTCGATGTCCTTCCTCGCCGTTGCGCGGTCGGCATCGTCGGCACCCAGCAGCCTCGCTTGTAATTTTGTCTCGAGTTTGAATACGAACGATAGTACCTCCATGGCCTTGCCCAGTGGCTTGAGCGCGCCCCTTCCCCGAACGAGTTCCCCCCCGCCATCATCCCTCAGACCCAATGGATTACGTGCCACGTCCTCTCCGATGTACGGCGATAGGAAATTCAACGGCCTCGACATCGTCTCCGAATACGTGAGCACCCCCCTCGATCTATACGAATACAATTCCCTCCCATTTTCGTCGAATAGGTACGTGGCACCGCGCAATGCGATGGTCGTCGGATCTGTGACGTAATCGTTCCACTTCGTCAGAACCTCGACCATGTTCCTCAAGCGCACCGTCGCGAGTTCCACCGGACGCTGATATCCCCTCTCGTCGGCGAACCACTGCACGTATGAGAACGGTCCGATCGCGACCGGTCCGACTCCTGGTCCTATGGTGACGAAACCGGCATTCACGACTTCGTCGTCCCGCAGTCGCTCGGGCGCGTCACGATCGCCGAAATAACCGCGCAATATCTCGGACAGCGTCCCCCGCGCGCCTATGCCGGCGCACATGGCGAGATAGTTGAGCCACGCCGTCGCCACGGGCCTGATCCGCATATCGTCGTCCGGGATGCCACCCGGGAGACTATTCAATACGAATTTCAGGACGTCGTCGGACACGGCATCGGGGACGTTGAATTCCGGACCGGCGTGCAGTCCCAACGTGCGGTGTATATCGCCGTGCGGGTCGATCAGTAATCTGTCAATCGGCAATCCGGTATAATCGCAGAATATTTTGGCCGCATTCGCGTCACCGATGCCGATGCAACGTAGCTCGACGTTGTTGTCGTCCAGCGATTTCATCGCCGATACGAGATATTCGACATATTCCGAACTATCGAATTCGCCCAGCTGGGGCAGTATGACGACGAGGGATTTCCTCCCATCCCTCGCCATCGTGCCTTCTCCTCCCGATGACGAAGACGATGACGATGCGATCGGCGGCGATCGAGGCCTATTTCCCGTGATCGGATCGAGGAGCGTCGACGAGCGCTGGATGGCGTCGTATGCCGCCGATGACGACGACGACGACGACAGCGTCGAGAATGCGGAGGCATGGCATGCTAATATTAGGAGCGCCAATGCGCGGCAGCATGATGAGCGGAGGAGGTGGGGCGTCAATGACATGATCCGACGTCCACAGATCTCCGCACTGTAAGATGATAGAGTTGCGACGGCCCCCGACGATGGACTACATCATATCAGCTCGTCGAAAAAGGATTTTTGAAGAGAAAAATGGCGGGAAGAGTGGGCGGCGGGTGGGCTGACATCCCGATCCTCTATTAAACGATGGCCGATCTCGACGAGCTGATTGCCGCAAAGCGCAAGGCTAAGAAGGCGGCCAAGAAAGCGGCCGAGAAGAAGTCGTCGAGGTCGTCGAGGTCGTCGAAGTCGAGGTCGTCATCGATCGAGGATGACGAGACGAGCGCCGGTAGCGGTAGCGGTCATCGCAAATCGCCTCCGGAGCTCATCCCGTCGTCCAACCAGATGCCGACAATCGAGGAAAAATCGTCCACGCATAGGAAATCCAAACGTCGCGAGAAATCGAGTGAGGGCGGGGGTCAACTGAAATCCCCCCCCGAGGCCACGATCTCGGTGGTGGGGGCGATGAGCGTTTCGAACGACGACGTATCGCGGGCGGAACGGTTGAAATTCGGGAACGGCCATTCGACCACCGACGCACCGTCGAGGAAATCGGCGATCGCGTCTTCGACCAGTGCAGCACCTGCTAGGCCGGGGGTACACTCGGCGCAAGCGAGCGACATGTCCCACGGTGAGAGGCTCAAATTTGGTGGGGCATCATCAATATCGACCGCATATGCAACGGCGAAGCCCGGGGCTCGTGCGGAAAATGCGAGCGATATGTCGAATGGCGAGAGGCTCAAATTTGGATCAGCGTCAGCGTCTTCGGATAGTGCAGCAGCTGCGATGCCAGAGGCTCATGCAGCGCAAGGGTGTGATATGTCCCACAGCGAGAGGCTGAAATTTGGAGGGGCATCATCATCATCGATCACATCTGCATCGGTGATGCCCGGGGCTCGTGCAGAAAAAACGAGCGATACGACGAGTGGCGAGAGGCTCAAATTTGGATCTGAGTCTGGGTATTCCTCTTTTCATGCAGAAAAAGGTTGGTTCAACTCAAGACCTTTCTTTATCGTTGGCATAATCAGCCAGCTATCTCACCGTTTGAATATTTTTTTGATTTGGCACAGAGTCATCGTCCAGCGTGAAACCTATGGCGCCCGGAGTACGTGAAGAATCGGAGATGTCAAACGCAGAGAGATGTGAGTTCTTCGTCGCCAACATATTCATCTGCAAGAGCCATTTTAGCTCTTATCTAATCTTTAAAACGTATTGTCAGTAAAATTTGGACCAAAGTCCACTGCAGATTCTGGTGCATCCGATAACGAAATGCCTCCAGCAACATCTACAACTGATGTAAATATGTCAAATGCTGAGAGAGGTGAGTTCTGTTCTTGCCAAATGGTTTTACTCTGAACGCTATGAAATCGCCTCATTAGCGGCTGTATATCGATTTACTAGGGGCAAGATTGTCGACAGCTCGTGAGGCATCTGAGCGAGCTAAGGCTAGCATCTCTACTGAAGCATCATCGACATCGAGGGTCCATGTAGCCCTCGATGATGAACTACGTGATTCAATTCGTCTCAAATTTTCTATGTTAAGTGCTGATGACGATATGGAACTTGGCTCTGGCTCGAATCACAGCGAGTCGGAATCAACTGGTGGTTTGAGGTCTTCTGTTTCGCCGCGTAGATTCAGCTCGGGAATTTCCAATCGCAGTTCTCAACACGTGTCTATTAGGAGTAGTCATCATGCGTCTGAAGTAGGAGCCAGTTTTAGATCGAATCTCGGACCAGAAGATGGAAGGGTTTCGTTTAATGAAAGAAATGACTCCATGAGCAGAATCAAGAGAGAGGCAAGAGATGATGGATGGCGAAGCCTATGCTTATTGTCCTCGTGTGTATCTTTCGTGATCATAATTGGGTTGTCCATCGGATTAGGCAAAGCATCGCTTGGCAGAACATCCGCAGTGATCCCCGCTTCAGTTGAAATCGATGCGAAACCTTCATCTGTTCCGACTAACACCCCAACAAATCCACCGGAGGAATTCGCATGGTGCTACGAATCACCAGAATTGACAGCCCTGAGTGAATCTTCATACGCGAGGATCCGATCCGCACTTGTCAGCTCAGGTATATCAACAGAAGACGAATTTGCTGAAGATGCATCATATCAAAGAAAGGCACTGTGTTGGTTAGCATTTGGTGATCGATTAGAACTCGATGCATCTGATCCTTTCATAGAACAACGGTATACGCTAGCAACAATCTTTTATCGCTTCGATGAACCGAATATATTAATCCAGGATGGATGGTTGTCTGGAAAGTCAGAATGTGAATGGAAACCGAGCGTTGGATGTGACAACAGAACGGAAACTACCGTCTCTAAGCTACAACTCAGTGGGAATAGTTTCTTCCAACCTCTACCAAAAGAAGTCAGTTCCCTTCGGGATGTGACTCATCTTGATCTTTCTGTCAATCAGTTTGACGAAGATGTCTCAGCAGTGATTGGTAATTGGAGTCATTTACAACATCTCAAGCTGTCATCTAATAAGTTCAGAACAATACCCTCGGCACTACTCGATTGGAAGGGTTTGGTTCATTTTGATATTTCAGACAATGAACTAACTGGTCTCATTTCGGAAAGATTGGCTTCGTCTACCGAATTGACCTACTTGGACTTAGCCCTGAATCAGTTACAAGGGACAATTCCTGACGCAATTGGTAATTTGACCTCACTAGAGACGCTGTACCTTCACGGCAATATGCTCGAAGGTTCTGTGCCCGAGTCAGTCTGTGCACTTCGTGACGGCGGAGTGCTGACCACGCTGAGCGTGGATTGTAAGCTGGTGGAATCTGATTGTCACACGGATTGTGATAACTATGATCCTGATATGGACCCTTTTGGATGATCCGGGAATTCTCCATGTATCCATAACAATTAACGTGATCTATTTAATACTTTTGGAATCGAAAAATAGACACGGCTATCGCGAAGATTATTTTCATTTGTTTAGGTTACCAAGTGAGCTTAAGAATATGCAGTCAAATGCGGTTAATTTATTGGTATGAATCGTTCGTATTTCGTCATAATCTAGTTGGGGAGATCATGAATGCCGATCGACTCGTGGCCTCGATAAATCCTTTCCATAGAGGTTTCAGATATTTTGACTTGAACCCCTTCTTCTCCCCTCGTTGACTGCTTATCTCCCGCTCCCTCTTCTCGCGCTCGACTCTCTCTATGTGATCTTGAATCATTTGTGTGTACTCCGCGTTCCTCTCTATCTCGAGCTCGTGCTCGTGCGTTTCGACATCGTTCACGCTGTCGGTGAATTTCCAAACGAGATCGGGGTGCGGGGTGGGAGGGCTCATCAACCACCCTAGAAGTTCATCGTTCCTATCATCAATCGCGGCCTCATTCTCGGGCGTGTGCGACTCATGCGGTTGGGCGACGCTCGATCCATCCATCTGATGATTATTGTTTTCCATAGTTTCGAATACACGCGTCTGAACTGTCGAGAATCGTACCGATCTCCTGCCATCCCTCTGCCGATCCGCGGATCGTAGAGAGGACCTACGTGGTTGATGAAGATGTGGTGTTTGCGACAGTAGCGCGTCGGAGTTGTTTTCGGAATTATTGTCTTCGGGGACGAAATCGCCGAGGCTGTTGCCGGCGATCATATCTCCCTCGTGCGACTCAATGGGGTTATGGCATGCGTCATCGATAGACTGATCAAGATTTACGGGGGATCCGTCCGTCTCGGGAATAGAGTTCGTTTCAAGCGGCAGCACTCGTCGCGTTGCATTAATGGTTGGCATTTCGGAAATATTTATCGTAGGAGTAGGACGTTTTTGATTTTCAATGGTTTTGATATATTATTAATATTCTTACAACACACCGAAAACGATAACTACGATAGTCAGTCACACAGGTCAAAAGAAAATAAAAAATAAGGCATCGACCAAAACGAGAGCTCTGACTCACATCATGAACGATTACACGTAAGCTCTCTATCGCGTGTGAATCAAGTCTCTAACTCAAGAAGCTCCAAGAAGTTCCAGATAGCAAGATGGAGTGGTGGCGCATTTGTGAAGTGGTCATTTTAATCCTTGGGAACATCTTGTTAGTTTTTATTGACGGGTTCGCGCCTGTTCGCGCCTACGAGAACCGAGAGATTCATTAGATTCACTCAATTAAACCTCTAACACAACAACAAGGCTTCATGGAAACGAAGATGCACCTCACAAATTCCCGCGATGGTGTCACCGCCGCCATTCCATGGAAATGAGAAAGAAAGCTGTCTATTCAGTGTATCTATCGCGCTATCAATATAATAATTATGTTGTACTCCTACCATATATGCGAACGCCCACAAACACACGGGCTCTGTTAATGGTTTACCAGAGGAGACCAAACGCTAATTTGTGAAAACTCCGTCATCGTCCATCGCAAAACACTTAATCGGCCAAACCAACGAACTTCCCCTCGCACAAGAAATAGTAGTGAGATCCCCCCGCCCCCGAAAATGTGCGCCCATACGTCCAAGCCGGTCGGATTCCTCGGCGAGCTTGAATCATCCAGCGATTTCCCGGGCATCGACCTCGTCAATGGTACCTCCGACTCGTACGACGCGCGTTGCACCATCGACGAGAAATACGTCGAATCAGTCGCATCGCCCTCGTCACGACCTCCTAGTATTCAGGAACCGCGTATGTCGACTCTGCCCTTCGGACACCCCCGACCTCACCTACCGACTCGATCCTCGCTACGAACGGTAGGACGAGGCGACAGCACGAGATCCGTGGGATTCTCGACCGTTCAGACGAGGGTGTTCGAAGTGATGGACGAGAGGCCCGAGCCCGACCTCGATGATGAAGAAGATTTTCCCGATGCTCTATGTAATAGCCGCGACGTGCGTTGGAGATTCGACGAGACGTGTTGCGATATCGACGCACACGAATCCCGTAAGATACCTATTCACGAACGGGACGATCATTGGGGCGACATGCACAGGAAGAAGATACAAGATCGTATACTGAAGGATATGTGCAAAAAGAAGGAGCAGACGCTCAAGAAAGAGAAGGAGGAGTTCAAGTCCAAATTTTTGCGGATGATATCCAAAGGTGGTAGAGCGGCTCTGTATTTAGTATCCCCAATTCAAAAAAACTTGAATGCGAATTAGAACGTTCTACGCTAATAGACTAGGAGCCGTGCCTTGTGATTCGTTACATTCATCTCGTCATCTTTGCATAGATGAACAATTGTATTCATTTTCGGATCAAAGTTTTCCGCAGGAGATGTGTGTTAGCGATTGGAGCCTCTTCAGGACAACCGAATGGATCAAATCATCATGATCTGTGCAATGCTCATATTTGACAATACTTGGTGAAATCCATTCTCTGAGTAATCAATCAGATGATTGTGCATTTGGGGATGCGTGCTGAATGCTACCTCGCTGCTGCAGGGGTCGCAAAAATGACAGATCTGATCTGAAGCAATTTCTCGGGCGTCAAAATTCAAAATGTGGAATAATTCATTTCTCATCCATCACCTAAGATGAAGAGTGACCCACGAGATGAGATTCGAAATAATGGCTTTATCGCCGTCTTGCGAAAGGAGTCCAAAGATCTAGATGTCCCATCCACTAGCTACTCTATGAATCATGGCTACGCAAAGCCACAAATGGAGAGTCGATGACAAATGAAAACGACTGCACGACACACTTATTCATCCTAGCCTTAGCGTGTGATGAATTGAGCATGGATGAGAATTAAGCAGCAAAAGTTACGCATGAATTGCGTAAACTTGTCTACGATCCAAATTTACAATCATAAGTGGTATGATCGCAGCCGCGCCAGCGTTCCATGACGTTCATTCGCTCTCTCTCATCACAGGGAGCCACGCGAACATCACCGTCCGTACCAAACAGCCAAATGACGAGGTTGTACCTCTTGGCATGACCTCCGTTACTCCCGCCGGGCGAGGCGGAGATGGGCATGGAACCGTGACGATGGGCGCCGAGGTGCACGATCGCCATTCCGGGAGTGAACCGCACGGTCCCCCCGTCGTCATACGAATGCGGTACCGCACCGTCGTCCTCGTCGTTCGACGGATATTCGCGAAAGTACACCTCCGAGCCGTCGTAATCTTCGTCGGGGAGGTTCAGGTTGATATTCAGGGTGACGACCGACGCGTCGCGATGCTCCTTCAATTCGACGTCGCGACCGTCGTCGCTATGCGCATCGTTACTTACATCCCCGACATCCCCTCCGTCGTCGTACATCACGGTGAACGCGAAGTGCCCGACGTCGTCGCCTCGACATATCCTATCGGGATATAGCATCCTCCCCACCGGTCGCGCTATGCGATCGACAATAGTATCCTCTACCATCGATATCAGCGACCTCATCGATATTGAGCCGTCCACGTTCGTGTCCAATACGAATCCGCGTCGATTCATGCCGTTGGGACGTCGCGTCGGTATGCCGGACACGGACGCCGAGTCGAGGAGGTTCCGCATGACACGTATCCCATACGTCGATAGGAGCCGGGTGGCATACACGCCCCTCGGAATGCGGACGTCGTCGGGATGATGCGAGCTGCTATTGCCGCTCGTCGTCCAGAGCGACCTCACGTGCGATTCGGACTCCTCGGACGGATGTGCATACGCATTATCGATCGCGACTGACAATTCGTCGGCGATGATGCCGTCGAGTGCATCACCGGAACGACCGCGCCCCCCCCACGGCACGCCGTTCTCGTTCTTCGTGTTATTCGAATAATACGCCGTCCCCTCCCATTCCGCCCAAGCATCCCGAAGCAACCTTCCATTCTCCTCCCAGAATTCGTGGTGTTCGAATTCCGCATCGACTATGCCGATGGCATGCGGAACGCGTAGGTTTCGAGCGACGGCGAGGGGGGACGACGACGACGATAAATGCGATCTTGCCGTCGCAGATGTGGCGGTGCCTCCCCCCCCGTCCATACCCGTCGTCGTCGTCTCCGTCTCCGTCTCGAAGATGACGATGCGCTCATCGTCGAGGAGTTCGTCGTTTCCATCGACGACTCTCCGATTATTCGTCGTGGTCGCGCGAGGAGGGATGTGAAACGACGGCGCATCGCGAGCGGCCGAAGGTGGTAGTATCGATGGGGATGCCGCTACTACAAGTACCACGGGAAGAATGAGACGAGGGCGAATGCATGCTCTCATATTCACATCTTCGATCAGGCCAAGGAGGGTAGGGGTCCGGGCCCGGGCCGGGGCGCACTCCTCTCTCAATACAATCAACAACAACTCGTCTCGATCGATATGTGTTCGCCATGTTGATACGTGCGTAAGTACGTAAATAGAAAAGTAAGTAATTACGTACGATATGACAGGTGGATATTTTGGGTTCGTTTTTTTGGCGCGCTTCATTGCCTCTGTTCAGGACCCTCGCACACAAAAAACAAATGCCATGACGACGACCGCGACCTACGAGGAGCGCGACCTACCCCCGTCGGAGGCGGCAATAATCACTATCCTCCTAAGCAGAAGCGCGACCACGGGTAAGGATATCGATACATCATTTCTCCATTTTCGTTATGTTCGGGCGTGACGGATATTTCCGCCGCATGCCGCCCCGATCGCATTGGTTTGATGTGATGCGTTTTCCCTACGTTTCCACGTGCACCCTCGATGATCGATCGATGGTAGTATGTTGTTATACATCCGACTTCGAATCCGATGCATCCTTATCCACGCCCGCCATTTTCATATCATCGCCACCCACCAACAGCCAGCGGCAATTCCACCCAAGATTCCTCCACGGCGAAGCTGTGCGTCGTGTCGCGACGTCCACACAAACGGTCGGGACTCGACGATCGCGTGCGTTACGTCCTCGAGAACGTCGTATTCCTAGACGATCGTCGATCGTTCGCGAATCTAGACGCGTTATTGACGAGGTTGGCGCCGGTGGGTACCGCATACGTCTCGTGCACGGAGGGGGGGGGGGACGACGGGGGGAGGAGTGGGAGCAGGAGGAAGGATGGGAGCGGCAATACGTCCAATTCCGCGGAGGAGGTATCGTCGTTGTTATCGCGACTAATCTCCGTCCTCGAAACGAGGAACGACGTCTCGAATACGACGAGGAACGTCGACGACGATGACGATTGCGACGTCGCGTGCGATACGAGGATGGACGTACGCGTCCTCCCGACGTTGTCTAGGTCGAAGGCGACGTCCCTCGCCGAATCGACGTTGCGTCGATTGCTCGGCGGCGAGAATTCGACGGCACATCTCGCGTATCGCGGGGACAGGCGCATCGCCGAGGAACCCATGGTATTGTGGTGCATCGGTTGTCACTTCTCGGCGGACGGGTCGTACGTAGACTCGGGAATCGACGGATGCGACGACGAAGACGGCGACGGCGACGGAGGCGGCGCGTATCGGCTCGTGACGGGGACGATGGACGGACATCTCATGCTGGACCGCACCGCCGCGGAGGCGATACATCTTCTCCCCCCGAGGACGGGGAGCGGTCAGGCATTGATCACGGGTGGGAACGCGGGGAATAATTCGCTCTACGGCGTCCTGAATCGATGCAAGACGAGGATGGGAAGGTGATTTTCATACGTGTCTTTCTCCCCCCCCCCCCTTCGCTTTTAGTTTCATCCTCTCCCGGCGGAGCCAACGTCGTTGGATTGTTCCTCTCCTCTCACCTTCCTTCCAAAAAATAATGAACAAACAAAAAAAATAGTCGCACCCTGGAGGTGTGGCTACGACAGCCCCTCGTCGACCTGCGCGCTATCCAGCGTCGACAGGACGCGGTCGCGAGGCTCGTCGAGGACAGCATCGGTCGCGATCGTCTGCGGGAGGAGGGACTGAACGCGTTCCGGGGTCTCGATATCGACAGGCTCGGTCGTCGACTGATCGCCGACGGACGAGCCGCGAGGGAAGGGGGAATCGCGAGCACCTCGAGGGCTTTGGAGAGTCTGTACAAACTGCATTTGATAGGGGATAAGTGCCTGCCTCCGCTCCTGGAGGCGATGGAGGGGCTGTTGGAGAAGGAGGACGAATCGGGTGATGCCGAAAGGCAGGAGGGGGAGGTGGTGGAATACGATGGATGCGCGCTCCGTTCCGTTTACCGCGGACTGGCGAAGACGTACAAGGAGCTCGGGAATGCCACGCTTCTAGCCGATAGGGTGCTCGATTTCGACAAGGCTCCCCGCGATTACATCATAAGGCCGGAGCTCGACGCCGAACTCGCCGACGTGAGGGAGGAACTCGATCGCATCGAGGACGAACTCGGCGCGATCCACTCCGACATGAACGACCTGTGGGCCGAGATCAGCGGCAGGGGCAACAATCAAGTCAAGCTCGAAGACGTCGACGCAAATTCCAACACAAGCTGCGTGTGGCAGTTCCGTCTCGCGAATACCAACGACGCCAAGCTCCTCGAAGCTTGCAAGGAGGACCACGGCGTGCGAGTCCATCGCATCCTGAAGAATGGCGTTTACTTCTCGACGAGGGAATTGGAACAGCTCGGTACGAAGAAGAAGGATCTGATGACCGAATACCAAAACAAGCAACGCGACATCGTGAACAAGTGCATGGAGGTCGCGTCGACGTTCGTGCCGGTGTTGGAGCGATGTTCGGTGCTACTGGCGGAGTTGGATGTCATTGCCTCGTTAGCGCACGTTGCTGCGTATAGCAGCAATGGATATTGCCGACCAGAGATGACGGACGGTGAAGAAAACGGCCTCGGTATTGAGGTGAGCATTTACTATTTCTCTATTTCTAGAGTTGTGATCGAATCTCTCTAATCGGGAAGATAATCACTCATACGAAAATCACATAGCTCAAAGACGCTCGCCATCCGTGTGTGGAACTTCAAGACGACATGAATTTCATCGCCAATGATTTCAACCTCATCTTTGGCTCGTCGTCCTTCCTTCTCGTGACCGGCCCAAACATGGGCGGCAAGTCGACCTACATCCGATCTCTGGGAGCGATAATCACCATGGCCCAAATCGGGAGCTTCGTACCGTGCGCATCGGCGAAGATTAACATAGTCCATCACATCTTAGCCCGCGTTGGGGCCGGCGATTCTCAGGATCGAGGGATATCCACCTTCATGGCGGAGATGCTTGAGGCATCGTCTATCTTGCGCACTTCCACGAAGCGTAGTCTAATCATCATCGACGAACTGGGAAGGGGCACGAGCACTTTCGATGGATACGGGTTGGCGAAGGCGATTAGCGAACATATCGTGCAAAAGATAGGGTGCATGACTGTTTTTGCAACTCATTTCCACGAGCTGACGGCGCTGGAAGAGCAAGAGGCATCGGTAGCGAATAGCCATGTAACTGCCTGTAGTGATGGACGTAGTGGACTCACCTTTCTCTATGAGGTAATTCTTGGACACTGGACTACCCGCTTTTCTTCCCTTTGGCTGTATTTTGTATTCTCTGATTGTTCGTTTCCTACTTCTCCTTGCGAACCTCTAGGTAAGGCCAGGACCATGCCTGGAGAGTTTTGGCATCCAAGTAGCGGAAATGGCGAATATGCCAGCCTTAATCATCACTGACGCCAAGCGCAAGGCGAAGCAACTGGAAAATTTTGCATACGGTAAGCGGACCAAAGTGCTTGAAGATGATCCCGCAGCAACGGAGTTTCTTCGCGAGTTCAAGGAGCTCCCTGTTGATAAAATGAGCTATGACGAAAAGCGACGCGTTTTGCTTCCTCTGCTCGCGAAGTATGGAATTTGAATTGGGAGGCTGAAGTTTGGAGTGGAGCGAACAAAAAGGTAAAATAGGAACGAAGAGGACCTCATTCATATATACCAACATGTTTTGTTCCGTAAACAATTCTAGTAAGTAATGGTTATTCGGTCCAAGCGCAGATTGATATATCTACTGATCGTCTTGATAAATGATAGATAATTCACAAATAACCCCTTAGACTCCTCCGCCCCATTCTTCATCCTTCGATGGATCGCCCTTTGCATCAAGGAATCTCTTCTCAACTTCTTCCAGTCCCATCCTGTATACCGTGCCGCAAAATTGACAACGCGCCTCGATCTGACCCTCCTCTCTTAAAATCGTATCCACCTCCTCCCTCGGCAATAGACGCAAGCTCCTGAAGAGCTTCTCGGCGCTGCATGGACATTTTGGCTTAGGCTCGAGCTGATCCAACGGTTCCATTCCCAGACCATCGAGCAATATCGACGCGATGTCCAACGGCGTCTTACCCTCGAGCAGCAGACTGGTGGGGAGGGCCTCGCCGTCGCCATTCATCTGAACGAGTTTCACCAGATTGCGTTCCATGTGCGACATCGTTTCGGGGGTGCAGTCCGGTAGGCGCTCGACGAGGTAGCCACCGGCGGCGGTGCAAAGAATGCCATTGAATGAGGTGGCGGCGGCGAGTGCGCAGGAGCGCTGTTCGCTTTCGGCGAGGTAGATACCTTATTTGATGATTTCGTTTTCGCGCGGTCAATTCATTATATTTACGCGTGCGAAAAATTAAAAATGTATTGACATCCTCGCACGACGATGATAACTCACCAACATCGCGATCGATATCGCCATGCCGGATGGACGTAATTCCATTATACGGTCTCGGCCAATCGGGATGATTTTTCACGACCTGAACGGTACCGACCCCCACGGCCTCCTTCAGCGTGAAGTCAGAGCCTAGAGATGGATTGCCGACGTAACCCCTAGCCTCTCCCTTTCCCGTGACGATCGCCAACAGCCCACGGAGCGGTCCGTCTCCTCTCAAGGATAATTGGAACATTTGATCCTCCTGCATGCCGTTGCTTGCCATTAGGGCGCAGAGAGTTGCACGACCCAGGGCATCTGTGCGCGGAAGAAGAGGAGGGAAAACACCAGTAGGATTTCAATTTTAGAATGTATAAATTTCACGATGATCACTAATTTTCTCTATGTATACATCGCTGATGAATGAATATATTATCCTCAAGAGCACTCACCACCGGGGACGGGGTTCATACTGTGCTGGATCATCATTTCATTGAGCAAGTTGCGTATGGTAGCCACGGTGACCTTGAGTCCGCCATCGGCGGATATGGCCGAGAAGACCTGATCATTCAGATTGTTCCTGTTGCGGTACGGTTCGAGGTCGATCGAGGTGGAGGTTACGGACGACGCGGACGACGACGATTCGTCGTCCGGAGAGCACATGACTCGCCACGAATCAAAGTCGCCTTTCATGTGGCGAAATGTGGTCCGTCCGTAGGCCGCGGACGAACGCCATCGCTTGTTACCCTCCGACGACGATGATTTCGAGCGCTTCATCGTCGTCGAGGTCCTGGACTGGAATTGGAACGATGAGCACGACCTTGAGGATGCCGCCAACAATGGTCGACATTTCGTGCTGGTCGACAGGCCGAACGTTGCCATGATCAATTTCAATTGAAGGAAGAGTGCTACTCTAGCGGTGGTCATGGTGCGTTTCGATGAGTGTTTACGCTCTTTGATTTGACTCGTCCCCGATGGATGGAGGCGGTGCAGAGATCTAAGTATGAGAGACAACGGTTGGGAGCGAGTGGTGGTGCCTGAAATCATGATTTGCGTGGTGATCCGCAGCGCGTGGAGCAGCATGCATGATGATCCTGCTGCAGTGAGGGCGGGTGTTCCCGCGTTTTTGCCTTTCGACTTTCTCATTTCACCTAAACCGAGGCCAACAAATAATCATGTCGAGGCATCGCAATGTTCGCAATCTCGACGAGGACGACTACGACGATTATTACGATGACGATGACGATGCCTACTGCATCCAGCAACAGCGCGAAAAGGAGCGGAAACGAAAAGAGGAGGCGGCGAAGAAGGTCAAGGCGAATCAGCTGAAGCAGCAGCAACAGCAGAAACAACAACAACCAAAGCAGACACCTCAGTCAAATAGCACTGCCAAGAACAGTAACTCAACGCGCGTTCGCGTTGGTGGCGCCGCGGGCGTTTCGATGATATCCGTCGGCGCCGACCTTCCCAAGAAGGCGACCGGCGTTTCGTCATCTGGCATCATCGCCAAGCCTCCTCCGGGTTTCAGCGTGGAACCACCGGCCAAGAGGGACAATGTTACACAGGACTCGAAATCTACATCTCCCGCAATCGACGGATGCAGCGGCGGTGGCGGCACCGTCAAACAATCGCAACAGATACCGCATATCCCTCCGAGCATCCTCTCCGCGCTCCGATCGCTCGGCATCGACCGCGGAAACGGCGACAAAGGACGCGATGGCGACAGCAGCATGCGTTCGCACCTCTCCCTGGTCGTCATCGGTCACGTCGACGCGGGCAAATCCACCCTCACCGGTCGTCTGCTACTTTCCCTACATCACGTCACCAAACGTCAATATCAGAAGCATCAGAAGTCGTCTTCGCAGATTGGCAAGTCGTCCTTCGCCCTAGCTTGGTTCGCGGACGAGGACGACACCGAGCGCGAGCGTGGGGTGACCATCGACGTGGCCACGAAAAGGGTGCGGACGAATCGGTACGATTTTACTGTCCTTGACGCCCCGGGGCACAGGGATTTCGTTCCCAACATGATTTCCGGGACCGCGAGCGCCGATTGCGGTTTGCTCGTCGTGGCAGCCACGACCGGCGAGTTCGAGGCCGGATTCGCCAACGGGGGGGGAGGATGCGACGCCGATGGCGGGATATTGTACGGACAGACTAGGGAACACGTAATACTATCTCGCGGGCTCGGGGTTACCCAGTTCGTCGTGGCCGTCAACAAGTTGGACGCCGCCGATCCCCCGTGGTGTAAAGATCGATTCGAGCACATCCGTGCGACGGTGTTGCATTTCCTCAAGGACAGCGGATACAGGGAGAAGAATGTGACGTTCGTGCCCGTGAGCGGCCTGACCGGCGTTAATGTGAATAGGGACGAGGAGCGGGGGGAAGAAGGCGAGGGAGGGGACGGCGGGGGGGGAGGATGGAAGGCGTTGAGGAAGTGGTACGACGGTCCAACCTTATTGGAAGCGTTGGACGGCTTCTACCCCGCGAAGCGCGAGTTCGAGAAACCGCTGCGTCTGATATTAACGGACGTGTCCTCGGAGGGGAAGAACGTGTCCGTGCGCGGGAGGGTGGAGCACGGATTCGTTCGCGTGGGGGATGCGGTCGTGATATTGCCGGTGGGGGACGAGGCGATCGTGGCACGCGTGGAGAGGGGGAGGGCCCAGAACGAGGGGGCCTCGCCATATGCCTTCGCTGCTCCCGCTACCGCCTCCTCCTCCGTCGAGGCTGCATCGCCGTCATCGCCATCAGCTCCAGGGAGGAGCGTGGACGATATTCCCGAGTTGCAAAATTGCGCGATGGCGGGGGATATAGTCGAAATCGGACTAAGCGGCATCGATCCCGCGCGATTGAGTCCGGGTTGCGTGCTCTGCCATACCCATCCGTCCCTCCGTCCGAAAGTTAGGCGCAAGTTCGAGGCTAGGGTCCTCGTCATGGACCGATTGGCCGTGCCGATCATACGAGGATCGCAGGTCCTGCTTCACATGCACAGCATCGACGTGCCGGCGGTGATGAGCAGGCTGATATCGTCGGTAAGGAAAGGCGATCCGACCCCTAGACTGAATCCGCGCGTGTTATCGGGGGGGAATACCGCCACGGTGGAGATCACGTTGAGCGAGAGGTTGGTGATAGAGGAGTCCAGCCAGTGCAAGGGATTGGGTCGATTCGTGCTACGGAGGGGTGGGGATACGGTCGCAGTGGGTTTGATAGACAAGGTAATCGATTAACGGTGACACGCCGAATACCTGCTTGTTATGATTTCACCTTCGCTTCGGTTCTTTCGTAAACTCGGAACGAGAAATTCCGACGTCGCGTCTCGATGTTTCCACGTAGCCGTGTTCCGTCAAACACTCCAATGAGAAATACAAAATGTCTCCGACCTCCGTTTTTCGATTCAATGTCACATCGACGTGGGTCAAATGGACTTCGCTCGCGCCGTATGGGCGTTCTCCCCCCCCGACCCAGCACACTATCGTTGTGCCCTCGCCATTCCCGACCATGTTTTCGCCCCGGACCATCGCTCGTTCCTTCGCACCGTGACGACGATAATATTTCGTCCGATGCGACGTCCAACGCCTCCTCGAACGAACGCGCCGACTTGAGCATTGGGAAGCATCCGCCCGCGACGGTTACTACGATGTGCGGCCACATGGGACGCGTCCATCGTCGTCGACACCACGATGCAAAGACGAACGTAGGAAACGTGTGTGCCCGTGTGATCCTCGTCCGCGAACGTCCAACGTCCGATTATCAGTATCCCATCACGCGTCAGATTCACGAAGTGATCCCCCGATCGATCGATATGGGAGGATTTCCACGGGCAGGCCGCCGTCAACTCCGATCGCCCCATCCTTCTTCGTGATGGCGGCGCAGGGGGGGGGGGGGGGCGACTTCGCCGAGCTTGCGTACCGGGCAAGGCGTCGGTTGATAGTGCCATCGACGCGTAATGAATGAGCGATGAGCCCGGATCGATGTTCGAGGTGGCCCTGTTGTCGATGGAGATGAGTGACAGAGAGTTGCAGTCGAAGGCCATTGAGTGTCACAAAACCCGAGCGACGCCGCTCCGTCCCTTCAACACGAGAGTCATCTACTATCTACATAACATTTTACGGAATTATTGTCATTATTTTATCTTTAATGTTTTATATTTAAAAAGTCTTGATTTAAAAGTATTGAACTTTTAGCACTCAATTGTTGTAATATATGTACTACTCTTGCTCTGAGAATCTCTTTCTTGAAGTCCGTCGTCGCTTCAGTTCGAGTATTCGTTGACACATCTCATTACTTCTCATTCTATCAACGTTGGCCGTGCCCTCCCGTCATACGATGAAGAGCATTCTTACCACCATCGCCGCCACGGCTGCGGCTGCGGCGACCCTCTCCCCACTCGCTGTCCACGCATTCGTGTCACCCGCCCGAGCGAGGGCGAGGATCGTACCATCGCCGAGGATCGGCCGTCCCCCGTCACCGTCGTTAGGCGGTCCATCGTCGGTGTCGCCGAAGGAGGATCGAGGGCGAAAAATATCATCGTCCACGTCCATATGCATGGGATATCAGCTCCCGCCGTCGGGTCCCAAGGGACCGATGGATCAGATCAATTCCCTCCTGCCCACCATAACCGCCGGCCTGCTCGTCGTACTCTTCTTCGCGTCACCCCTGGGCGGTATATTCTTCGCGATTACCAATTCCATCTTCATCCTCGCCATATTGACGCCGTTCATCCTCTTCGGCGGATTCCAGCTCTGGAGTGCGCTGTACACGATCGAGGCGCCATGTCCGAGCTGCGGGGCGATACCGGTCCGGGCCTTGAAGAGCGGCGAGCCGACCGTTTGCCTCAATTGCGGTGCGTTCAGCAGGGCGAACGAGAGGGGGGACGGATTGGAATTGTGCAACGATCCGAACGATATCATGGGCGTGAACTCGGGACTCGGGGGTGCGAGCAGTTTATTCGATGCGCTCTTCGGAGGTCCGTCGGAGGGGGACTACGGGGGCGGAATCTCGGGGTTCGACGTGATCGACGGGCCGATGAGGGACGGTCCGGACGAGCGAGCGAAGAAGGCGAAGCGACAGGCTACGGTAATTGATGTCGAGGTGGAAAGAGATTGAATGGGTCCAATTTTCCTGCGTCTGGCGATGAATATTGACATGCATGGGAGTTTGAAAATAGGGTGCGTGTGCCTCCATCAAAACCTGCCCCATGGACAGGGTGGCGATGCTCTTTTTCGCAAAATATAGAAAAATCACTGTTTCGAGTACACGTATGATAGCTATCATAGAGTCAGTATAGCAATGTCCGAATCATTAAAATTTAATTGCTATGCATTACTATTCATGAATCCACCTGCCCTACTGCAATCGCTGCCGTACGGACTCAACGTGACAAAAAATTATTCAGCGGTATAGAAATAATCATCGTCGATTCTATCCGACGCCCCCGGATTCTCACATCAACAATTCAACTCTCCCATCCAGTACCAAATCCCTCACCTGCTTGTACATGACGATCAAATACGACCCAGCGGCATGCTCCTGGATGGATTCCCCGTATTCGTCCTCCTCGCTGGCCAAGTCCTCGTTCAATGCACCGAGTTCACCGCGCACGTCGATTTGGACCATTTCATTAATTCTGCAGAAAACGAATTGCTCGAGGTCGGGGGAATCGATCATTTCTGGTTCATCGAGTTTTTTCCAAGCATCCTTCGGGAGGTGGTCAAGTACCGTTCGTCGATAGTGCTTTTCGAGAAGTTCTCCATATTGCCTGAGGTATGACCTCTAAGGTGTGAAATACGTGTTAGTATTCGAAAGGAGAATAGCAAAAAGGTAACTCTCCATAATCCCATGTCGCATGAAATATGACAACATTTGATATGGCATTCAATGCATCTCCCTCGGATGATGCACTCTCACCTCCTCCTCCGTCATCCGATCAACCAGTGTTCTATTATGCAAAGCGTGATTTTCGATCTTCGCCATCCTCATCCTTGCCCAATCCACCAGCATGAAGCGCGTCCTGTCCGAATCCATTTTTGTTATCTGCGCCACCAGCGACGCGAGCTCCCCCGACGCCTCTCGCGATTGCTGTTGTCGACCCTGCTGCCTCGATTGTTGGATTAGCTCGTCGATTAATTCATCCTTCCCCGTAAGTTCCTCGACGATGTGCAATACGGTCTCGGCGTCGTGCGGGAGGAGCTCGGGACACGCCATCTCCGACGTCCATAGCGCCTTAAGCGTCTCGTAGTCGTGGTTGTAATCACGGCCATTACCGTCGCCGTCATCGTCGTCGTCATCCTCTCCGACGTCGTCGCCGTCGCTGTCCTCGGCGTCCTCCCCGTCGAAACGAGACGCCGCCCGGTAGTCCCGCTCCTCGTCGTCTTCGCCGCGAACGTCATTGCCCCCCAGCTGTCTCCGCCGCGCTGCCGCCGCGGCCAACGCGGATGGAACTCCCAAACGGGCGGGTACCCCGTCCGCCCCGGGATAAATATCCGGTTGGTCTTCGTAGTCTTCATCGACGTTGCTGTCGTCGTCGCCATTGATATCGTCGAGGAGGTTATCGAGATCCGCCATGGTTCGTGTCACGTCGAGAGTGTTTTTTTTGTGGTGTGCCGAGTCGAATGAGGGGAAGCCCCCTCCTCCCCTCTGATTATTACCCAGGGAGTCCCATCCCATATTATGTTCAATTCAATTTTTTTCATTTTCTCTCTAATTTAGACAGATGATGCAAAGACACACAAAAATCCTGAGGACCAAATATTTCATCTGTCAACTCTCGGCTCGTATCTCGACCACTACGGTCTTTTCTCCCCTCGTACTTTACATCTGAGGCAGTTAAGTTGAGATTCACGGCCCCGCAACGCGTGACAATGGCCGAAGACGACGACACAAACCCGGAAACGTCGGGGCATCAGACCGCTCCAGTAGAAGTAGTCGTGAACGTAAAAGTTTGGGCATCAATCGCAAAATCGTTCCTCTATGTCGAGGTTTCATCCTTAGTCCTGATGTTCGCATGCATAGGAAGCTGGTACGAATCAGCCTACGTCTCCTACGCACTATCGGTGGCGGTTGTTTCGTTGGCGGTGTGCCTCATCATGCAAACCGGCGAGTTCGTGAAACCAGGCTTCTTGCTGGATAAGTTTGAGAAGCCGGTGAGCCTCGTCCTATTCTTCTGGTGGGCCATCGGAACATGCATTATCACGTTCAAGGCGCCTTTCGTGGTTGCTTCCAACGGGTACTTCGCGGCATGGCTCGGACTGTTTTCCACAGCACACTGGGCTCTTTACATCGATACTGCTCAATTCACAGAGCTTGACACCGGACGGAAGACATTGGCGGTTTTCGGCGCCGCAGCGGCTGTGGAGATGTTTGCTTGCATCCCCTATTTTCGGATGTTCCCAGGCCAATCAGGATGGGGATTTACTGCCGGATTAATCACTGTCTTCTTGTGCGCGGGATTATTCAAAACATTCGACGATGTCAGCCCTCAGGCGCTCAAGGTCACTGCTATAGGGCTGTTCGCCGTTTGGGCTATCGTTGCTGGCATCTGCACCTTTGATGCGCCTTTTCTGGCGGCAGGTAAGGCAATAGTAATGACTACATCTTTGTCTCAATTCTCTTCCACCTTTCTAAGTGCTCTATTTTTTCCCTCGCAGGAAATGGCTACTTCGGATGCTGGGCTGGTTTTCTCGCTTCTACTTATTTCTTGAACTTCATTATGACGAGGGAAGATGAAATAGTTTGATAGCATCTGTGGCGCATGGCATCGACATAGAATGATATTGGATGCAATACTTTTTGGGGTTTTGTTCGTAAAATTAAGAGAATTAAAATGTGTACTCCTACATTGTAGGAAGAACCTTTTTACATTTGTTGCGGGTGTTGAGACTGACAGAGAGCCTGCGCGAAACATCTACTCTGTGAAAATAGATATCTTATGTAAGGTCGCAATCGAACAAAAACATTGACTATCACTTTCCGGTGCCTCCAGCATCTCACGCGCGCTCTGGAGATGCATCCTTCATTTCCGTCAACATCAAATTCATCGCGTTTAAACATCCCAACCAAGCGGAAATGTAGCCGTTATCGGTGACCAGGAAAGGGCCATGGAACGTCGTGACGCCTGTGTATAGAAATCACATGTTAACATGAAGTTCGCGTACATTTAGCATGAGTAAGGATTGGACATAATAACATCCGATGTATAGCATGTTTGCATTCAAAGCATAATCACACACCTGCCACAACCACCCAGAGTGTGAAGAGCAAAATGACCGTTATCTTCATCATATTTCTAGGTACGTCGTCGTACATGGTGATCAGATAAGCTGCTGCGACAAGCGTAAAGGCCGCGCCGGCTATCGATAAACCAGCTCCCGCAGAATGCGCCCACTTTTGTGTAATCGGTGGGATAGACGCAAAGAGTAATATGACGGAGCACACCGCAATATAATATAGCTGTTTCAGTCCCTCTGATTTGTCATTGTAGAATGAATTTTCCAACCCTATGGACCATTTCACTGTAGCGAGAAGCCCCCCCCATGCGCCGAACCACCCATTGGATGTAACGACGAAGGGACCTTTTGATCGAAGAATTATACGCATTCAAATTTTTGTATGGTGCTGAACACAAGTACGATATCAACTCTCTAGATCAAGATAACGCGTTTCACACAGCTTCAAAACTCACCATGAAAGGTTATTATTCCCGTCCCAAAAATCCACCAAACCAGCAGAAAGATGGAACAGATCTTCTGCACCGTGTGCCCTCCACTGCCGTCGTCTCGCTTGTCAATCAACACCAACTCTAGGAAGCCCGGGATCAAGAACTCGGCTGTTTGCAATATCAGACACATAAGCAACGATACGCACGCCACGGAAAGTGAGTACTTGTGCCATGTCGTCGAGAACCAGTCTGCGACGCACGCGAACATGAGGACTAGCGACGCCAGCTCGACGTAGAAGAAGGAGCTGGAAGCCTCGATCCATCGCGATATTCCCGCGGCAAGTTCCGAGGTGGAGGTTTGGGGAGGTCTACTCTGAATCCGAGGAGGTTCGATTCGGGGGACCTCGGATTCATCGTCGGAGTCGGTCATACTTTTACTTTTTCGGAAAACAATTCTTGGCCGCGCTGTGAGTGGAAGGATACATATTGATAAAAACCAAACAAATCTGTTGGGATTTAAAGGAGTTGCAGGGAAAATTCAGGATTATCGATACTCTGAGGAATTACTCTTCCGTGTCGTCACAACATCATCATGGAAGATTCGAACAAAAACAAATTAAAATGTCTCGGTGGCTCAGGAACGTCAACGCCCTGCTCGAAAATCTCAACAACACGACCGAGGAAACGGTGGAGGAGCATCGGTTCAATTGTACCTTCGCCGAGGCCCCTCAGATTGGCGAAGACGACGGTGCAGATGCGGCGGCAAAGGGCGCGCAGGAATTGCTGCAGGAGGAGGCGCTGGGCGTGCACGGTATCCTGGCCAAGCGAGGGCTGGTGAGCGATACATCATTTCATGAATTTAATTTCGGTGGTAATTCTGAGGCAGTAAATGATGGGAAGGGAGATGAGAAACAGAAAGAAACTTTTGAAGATCCCGACTATATCTCAGCGGAAAGAAAAGACGCATCATCTCGGGACGTATTAGTCATCGCTGACGACGCCTCCCTCAAGGAACTGCGCAAGCTCCGACGACATGTCCTGCAGCTCAACTCTGACCTCAAGTCGGCCGAGCGGGAAATCGAGGCCCAGCGGCAGGAGCTCGATCGGGCGGCGTCGCGGATGGAACGGGACCGATCGCGGCACAAGCAGGAAAGGGAGGCGGCAGACGCATCTCACAAGACCGAGATCCTCGCCCTGGAGGCGTCCCACGAGCGTGCGATGCGGCAGATGAAGGAATCAAACGATGCCGCGCTGCGCGATATGGAGGGCAGGGTGGCGAGGGCGGAGCAGAAGAGGGCGAAGGAGGGGGGCGAGCGGGATGCTGATCTGGCCGACGCTCTCGAGAGGGAACGGATAGCGGTCGCAGTAACGGCACGGCTGCAGG